>JAAXYX010005978.1:0-10240 GCA_036851915.1 Ptenothrix huangshanensis
AAGAGTGAATCATTTCGAAAAATTGAAAAAGTTCGGAACTTTCGTGGGAATTTTGGGAATATTGGGATTTTATTTGGGAATTTTGGGAATTTATTGGGAATTTATTTTTCAGGGAAAATTCCGGGAATTTTGGGAAAATATGACGGGAGGGAAATTATTTTTATTTCCTGGGAATAAAAAATCAAAATTGGGAATTTTGCCATCCCTAGTGTAAAACACAATGCTGTAAAATAGCTCCAAATTTTTTTCGAAGACAATCAAATTCTGATTTTATATTTGTATAAGATTTAATTACTCAAAACTTTGATCACTCATATTAAGTCATACATGCAGATACGTATTAACAATTTTTTACTTTTTAACCCAATACTCAATTATGTCATACATCACAAAAATACAATCACATTTAACGTTTAATGAAACAATTATTTATGCATAATTATAAAAGTAATTTTAAAAAATTGGAGGTAAAACACCAACAGCTGGAGCCACTGGAACTGGCACTGGGAGAAAGGCAGCTGCTTGGTGATGGTATTTGCTAAAAAGGGGCCCATTCTCGGTCACCTAAAATTAAGTTTAACCCAGACACAATTTGGTGAATTTCACCTTCCTCCATGGCTACGACAGTGCATTAAGAAAGTGAAAGATGAAGAAAGAAGAAGTATCACACTTTTAGTATGGTCTATTCGTTTACACTTACATGAAAGTTATAAGAATTCAGATCTTGAGCAGCATGGACGTTGGCGAATCCTCGTGTCCCAAAGGGGCCAGGTCCTCCGGTCACATATCCATAGTTTCCTGAATAAAATCTTCTATGGGGTAAAACTGGTGCAAGAGCAACTGGAGGGGGCCCAAATCCAGCTGGACCGAAACCAGGGGCACCAAATGGAACCGGTCCGACAAATTGTGATGAAACCGGACCAGCAGCCATCAAGACCAAGGAAATGGCGAAAGTTACTAAGATCTTAAGAAAAACAAGTTATTGAATATTTAATATAAGAATATAATTTAATATGCTATACATTGATTTTTCTGAGATAACTTTCGAACTTTTAACAAAGTTTAGCCTTACCATTGCGTTCATATTAAGGAACAAACGTTTTGGGTATGAGCGATAAATGGTAAAATTAATGCAGAACAGTACATATTTTTAAAAAATGTGCTGTTACATCGGCGAGTACAATTGTACTGTAATAAATCAACAAAAAATGCTCAATGTTTACGTTTGGTTCATTGCGTTGTACATTGGTAGGAATTCGCATTAGCTTTTCGTATTTTTGAAAATGCAATTTAAAAAAAGGCAGTAGGGGGGTTCCACAAGGAAATTGAAAGTTGCACTTGTACCGTTGTAACCCATAACTTGTACAATATGCGTACCACATATGCGTATTGCCTTTTGCAACTACTTTATAATTCATAGCCGAAACGTTCAGCTAAAAAGTACTTCTAAATTAATTAAATCTAACGATAACAAAGATTATGAAGATTTGTTTTATCTAAAAATCAAAATAAATAAGATTGCTTTTGCTGCGTTTTAATTCTGCATTCTTCCGTCTCAACAAGGATGTCAATTTGCAGTATACGCATTTCCTTTGTTTCAATTTCTTTTCATTTTGACATTTGATTTGCTGCACCGTTAACAGCAATAACAGGATCGCTGCACTAGTGCACGGATTGCGTAAATATTTAAATCGTATTAAAAATTATCTAGCTATTCCGGATATAATTATATTTATAAATATTAATGATCGTCTACAACAAAAGTATCTGCATATATTGGTCTACTATTTTAGTAATTTCAGCTTCAAACAAACACTCCTTGTAGTGTGAAACCGTTTGCATCTTATGCAGTTCTTCGCTTGTTATCACAATTGTTTAGTTACAAATCAAAGTGCATACTTACTGTACGTGAGAAGTGAGAACGTGAGGAGGCCAACCCATTTCTACAGTGAGACACAGTGCCCGAAAGACAATACCAAAGCTATAATTATAATTTAGAATGATAATAATCGGCAGTCTGCACTGCTGCACATTTGTCTGGGCAGTTACACTCATTGTTGGGTATTTTGGCAGTGACACATTTTAGTAAATCACCCAAAGCTACCACATAAAGCATGCTGCACTGGGCAAACATATTGAAGTAAACTTATTAACTATCTCTGTACACAGTTTTTCGATGAAAAAGTACAAACCGTGTAGATATTATCTCATTTGGAAGGATGCTAAAGGTTTTGAAGACTAAATTACTATTTTTACCATATTTGTTGATTACTCACTGTACCAGGTCAGTCAATGATGTTTGCTTTTCCCAAAATGCGAACCGCTTTAGTAAACTACCACCCGCAAAGGTAACTGTAGAAAAAAACTTCCGTTTGAATCGCTGCATTTATTTATATATGAACTCACTCTTATTCAATTCCCATTTTTAAAGTAAACACACAACTAATGCCTAAAGTTGTATAAAAGCAAAGGTGACTCGTTTAATCTGTCACAGTAGAGTTTAGTTTGTCAAGTCTCAAGCAATTGCTTACTAAATAAAGAAAATTTTAGAAGTGCATTGCACAATCTTAACATGGATATGAAGGTTTGTAAAACTGCGGTTCTTGAAAAACTATTAAGCTAAAATTTTGGTAGTTGAAATCAAAAACGAGCTTATTCAAATATCACAATAGTAATTAATATCCTGAACTTGTTTTTTTAGATTTTAGCTTCCATCGCTATGGCTTTACTTGTTGCTGGCCCAGCAACCTCACAAGTGTTTGGTCCTCTTGGATTCGGTCAGCCTGGATTTGGTCCTTTTGGAGTTGGGCCCAATCGTTTTGTTGCTCCCGGATTCGGTCCTTTGAGAGCTTTTCCAGGAGGACTGGCTCCTGTTGCATTCGCTCCCGTTGGTGCTGCTGGCTTGAGTCCGGTTCCAGTTGGTCCAGTTGGTGCTGCTGGCCTGAGTCCGGTTCCAGTTGGTCCAGTTGGTCCTGCAGGATCGGGATTGGTTTCACCTGGTCTAGTTGGTCCTAATGGATTTGGTCCTGCAGCCTTTGGTTCACTTGACCCAAGAGGATTCGGTCTTGGACCAATTGGTCCGTTTGGTCCTAACGGTTTTGTATCAGCTCCACTCGGTCTGGTTGGACCGCCAAGATTTTTTGGGTAAAACGAAATAAATGTGAGGATTTAGTTAATTTTTTTTTGTTCGGACAATGATTTCTTAATGCGGGATTTCGTTTATATGTGCATACTTAGCAAAGTAAGTTGTGTTTTTTTGTTTTGTTTTAATGCATGAGTACTATTGTTTAAATATGTTTACAAATGTAATGACGTATGTTTTGCATAATACGACTGTGATTTTGTAAAGTGTATGTGGTTCTAAGCTAGTAACAAGAATGCTCATAGCAAATTAACGAAATTGTAGTACCTAAATAAAAATGAGATCAAATAATAATACAAAAAACTTGACCCACAAAATAAATGTATAAAACTATTAAAAAGTTTTAAACATAAAAATCCATTGATGTATAAAACTGTTAAATTGATAAATCTTAGAATCTGATTTTTAAAAAATTCAACTCTTACTCACTCACAAGTTTACGTAGATGACAGTTTGTTTAGCAAAGCGATAAATCTATTTATTATCTCTTTGTCCTTATCATATTGTAACTCAATACCGTATGCATATAATCATGTTTTACTTCATTCATCCGTTTATTCATACCATATCCTTTACCTCTGCCAAATTCCTAATCAGGCTTTCATGTATTTTGGATTAAACTTGAGTTAACTTTATATTATAACTATTACCTTTGTATTTCTTGGGCCTGCATTTGTTGTATGAGACTTCAATGCTAATTTATTTATTACCTACACTCTATTAAGCATAATCTATAGGCTCTCACTTCACATCATCCTCGTCGAATGGTAATTATTTGTTCCCAATTAGCTACAGTGTAAAAGTACCGCCGTGTTGCAATATCATTCCTACTAATTAACCAACTTTATTATAAAAGACACAATCAAATCTCCGCCAATTGTATCGGGTGCGACCGGCGCGGATCTAGAGGAAGGGCTAGTACGTTGTATCCCCCTCCATAAAAGCGAAATTATAATTATGTGGATATGAGTTTTTTTTCAAAATCTACATTATAGGTGTTACGTTTTTTAAAGAACATGGCAACCCGCCAAAAGGCAACACGGTTCTCAAAAAATTTACACACACAGGTACAGTTTCTGACGCTGTTCATTTTTATTCCTGGCACCACAAAACTCTGAACGATGGCGCTCAAGATAATCTGGGTCAAAGTTCTGCTCTTGGTCCAAGAGCGGTATGATTTCAAAATATTTCTTGCATTCTAAAACTAAGAATTTGGAGTAGGTAGTACAGTTTTGTATGCTGATCATTTTTGTCAATTGCACCATAGAACTCAGACCAATGTCGGACTCCGAATCGAGATATTTGAGGTCAAATATATTACGTTTATATGCTAATTTTGAGCCAACTTGTAACCTTTGACCAACGTAGTCGTCCTGACAATGTCTGGAATAAGAACCGGACGGATTAAGCTGAGTAAATTGTCTCGACGAATGGATTCTAAATTGTGTTAAACTGAGAGATGGCTCAAATTTTTCGTGGACATTTTGGATTCATGCAAGTTATTCATTAAGCTTTACACGACTTTAAAATTATGTTGTAATTAATTATGTAATTAATTACTTTTTTTTCAATGTGTATTTTTGCAATCAGCACTACCTTTGGAAAGTCTTAAATGAAACATGCCTTGAACAGCTATCACGTAATACTTATTTCTCTATAAAAAATACCACATAATTAAAAATTATAGTCAATTGACAGTAAATTTTAAATTATTGTTCCTCTTCTACAAATATCATTATATGTGTCATGATATTTCATGCAATTGTGCAAAAACACTATGCTGTGAAATAGCTCCAAAATTTTTTCGAAGACAATCAAATTCTAATTTTATATTTGTATAAGATTTAATTACTCAAAACTGTGATCACTCATATTAAGTCATACATGCAGATACGTATTAACAATTTTTTACTTTTTAACCCAATACTCAATTATGTCACACATCACAAAAATACAATCACATTTAACGTTTAATGAAGCAATAATTTATGCATATTTATAAAAGTAATTTTAAAAAATTGGAGGTAAAACACCAACAGCTGGAGCAACTGGAACTGGCACTGGGAGAAAGGCAGCTGCTTGGTGATGGTATTTGCTATAAAGAGGTCCATTCTCGGTCACCTAAAATTAAGTTTAACCCAGACACAATTTGGTGAATTTCACCTTCCTCCATGGCTACGACAGTGCATTAGGAAGTGAAAGATGAAGAAAGAAGAAATATCACACTTTTAGTATGGTCTATTCGTTTACACTTACATGAAAGTTATAAGAATTCAGATCTTGAGCAGCATGGACATTGGCGAATCCTCCTGTCCCAAAGGGGCCAGGTCCTCCGGTCACATACCCATAGTTTCCTGAATAAAATCTTCGATGAGGTAAAACCGGTGCAAGAGCAACTGGAGGGGGCCCAAATCCAGCTGGACCGAAGCCAGGAGCACCAAATGGAACCGGTCCAAAAAATTGTGATGAAACTGGACCAGCAGCCATCAAGACCAAGGAAACGGCGAAAGTTACTAAGATCTTAAGAAAAACAAGTTTTTAAATATGTATTAAGCAAAAATAATTTTATATGCTATACGTTGATTTTTCTTTGATTACTTTTGAACTTTAAACATTTTTTAGCCTTACCATTGCGTTCATATTAAAGAGCGAACGTTTTGTGTATAAGCTGTAAATGGTAAAATGAATGCACAACAATATTTAAAAAAAATATATTATTGGATCGACGAATTGAATTAGACTGTGATAAATCAACAAAATACGCTCAACTTTTATACTGGGTGCATTACTTTGTTTCATTGCCAGGAATTAGCATTAGCTAAGTACGTTTGAAAATGTAAGTAAAAAAGTGAAGCAGTTAAAGTTAGGGGTTTTTCAAGGAAATTGTAAGTTGTAATTGTAACCCATAACTTGTATAATATTCATACCTTATATCTGTATTGTACATAGTTTGCAATTAATATTCAAATTACTCAGCGAAAACGAACTTCTAAATTAATTGAATTTAACGATAAAAATGATTATGAAGATTAGTCTTATTTTAAAAATCATACTAAATAGGTTTGGTTTTGCTGCTGTTTAATTGCAATCTTCCGTCTCAATAATGATGTCAACTCGGAGAATGCACACTTCCTTCGTTTCCTATTTCTTGTTGCTTTTGATTTAATCCACGCTTACACAGCATTATGTAAATACTTTGTAGCACTGGTTTAGGGAACACGGAAATTTTTAAATAGTATTAAAAAGTATGTAGCTACTCCAGATATATTTTTATTATAACTATTTATGATCGTGTAATACTAAAGTATCAACATATATTAGTCTACTTTTTTAATAATCTCAGCTTCACAAAACACCACGCAACGACGCGTAATGTCTTTCTCGTCTTATGCAGCACTTCCTTCCGCGCGTATAATCGAACAATTTTAGATGCCTATTTGCTGTATGTGAGAAGTAAAAAGGCCAAGCCATTCTTACAGTCAGACACAGTGCCCGAGAGACACCTTTAAACCTATAATTATAATTAGATTGATAAAAATCGGCAGTCTGCACTGCTGCACAAAGGTCTCGGCAGTTACAATTACTGTCGCGTATTCTCACAGTGACACATTTTAATAGTAAATCGCCCAAAACTATTGACATACACCTGTTGCGCTGGGCAAACGAATTGAAATCCCATTTAATTTACATTTTTTAATGAACACAACTGATTTCTGAAGTTGTATAAAAGCAAAGGTGACTCCTTAAATCTCTCACAGTTAATTTTAGTTTTTCAAGTCTCAAGCATTTGCTTACTAAATAAAGAAAATTCCAGAAGTCAGCGTATTGTACAATCTTAACATGGACATGAAGGTTTGTAAAGTTGTAGTTTGTGAAAAATTATAAAGCTAAAATTTTGGTAGTTAAAATTAAAAACGAGCGACTTTAAGTATTACAATAATGATTAATATCGTGGGCTTGCTTTTCTAGATTTTAGCTTCCATTGCTATGGCTTTACTTGTTGCTGGTCCAGCAACCTCACAATTCATTTTTCCCCCTGGGTTCGGTCTACAAGGATTTGGTCCTTTTGGAGTTGGGCCCAATCGATTTGTTGCTCCCGGATTCGGTCCTTTGGGAGCTTTTCCTGTAGGATTGGCTCCTGCTGCATTCGCTCCCGTTGGTCCTGCTGGCCTGGGCACTGTTCCAGTTGGTGCAGTTGGTCCTGCAGGTTTGGGGTTGGTTCCACCTGGTCTAGTTGGTCCTAACGGATTTGGCCCTGCGGCCTTCGGTCCACTTGGCCCAAGAGGATTCGGTCCCGGACCAATTGGTCCATTTGGGCCTAACAGGTTTGGACCAGCTCCACTTGGTCCAGTTGTTCCCCAAAGATTCTTTGGTTAAAAAGTTAATTTGGATTATTTAATTTAACTAATAGTAGCGTCGTTTGGGCGATGCTTGCTATATGTGTTTACATGTATTTAAAAAAGCAGGATGTGATATGTTTTTTAATTTACCTTGATATTTTAGTGTGTATATTTGTATGAATACATTTTGAAAATTTGGGAATATGTATCTGTGATTGTATCATTTGTTAAATATGGTAGCAAAAAGAATTAATATACATATGTACTAAACATATGTAATATAAATACTAGGTCAAAATCAAGTTGATATTCCAACATTATTAATATTAGTATCAAATAATTTAATACAAAAATTGAATACGAATTAACCATTGTAAATCCTAATAAAACTTTGGACTTTGTAGTACAAAAAATATCCATGCATGTATTCACAACTTACACCATTCATCCCATCCAAAACATTCTTTATTCATACCGTGCTCTTTACCTTTACCACTGTCAAATTGTTCATCACGTTTTCGAGCATTGTTGATTATATATACATGACTTAAAACTATTATCCATATATTTCTGGACTGGACCTTGAATTAGTCGTGCCAGACTACGGTCACCATATCTCTATGCCATTACTTCATATCTTCTTACAAACATACTTAATTGGTGATTTTTTTCCAAAATAAACCCAGGTGCAAAATTACTGTTAATTAAATTATTGCCAAGTACTTTGTTATCGAAGGCTCAATGAAATCTTTAGGAATTTTCTCAAGTGGATTAAAATACCTATGATCGTATTTTTTTTCCTTTGCCATGCCTTTCGAGAAATTAAGACAAAAATTGAACCAATAATGATAAAAGAATTAAATACATTGTGCAGTCGCTACGTTTATTAATGGCTTAATAATTTTAATTCCAATTAATACATAGTCTAATATTTGGTGCTGATAAAAAGATGACCTTTCGAATATTTGCTGTTTGCCCTAAATAAAATAATGAAAGATAACAATTAATATTAATTAAGAGCTGAAGGCATTACTGGGAGCATTAGTGTTTTGGAAAGTACGGAGTGAGGAGTTCAATAAGTGGCTCAAGATGCTGGTCGAGTTCGTTACCAGCGCGCACATTGATCTCTCCAACTTTGGGCAAGACATCTGGGGCGTTGTCTCTCAAGATAATGTTGATTTCTATGTTGGCTTGGAGGATGCGTGTGGCTGCATTTGACACAGTGTCTTGAATGCGAAGAGCAGTTTTTGTGAGTGGCTCCTCCGGATTCAGCTGGTTGTAGGTGCTGGCAGTGCTGTAGAGGACCACGTCGTATGCAATGTAGAAACTTCTTGCAACATCCTTGGCCACTTGAGTGTTTTCAACGGCGGCCAAAATCCGTTCAACTTCCTTAGCAGCACGCCACACCGACTCTTCACTCTTGGCTATCGTTTGGAAATATGCTTCATGGATGGCCTCGAACTCTGGGGATGCATCAACGTGCTCCTTAGGCTTGAAGAGAGTAGCTTTAAAAATAAAAAAAAATCCGAATCATTAATGCGTACACTTCAAAAATTAAACAATCACAAAAGAGAAAAAAATACATCTAAACCTCCGAAATTGTAATCCATTTTAGTACCATTACGGACTCATCATAAACGCAGCTTGAGTTTATCTTAAATACATTAAAAATACATCATGAACTCAGTGATGTGCTCGAGATGCACTTTTTATTCATTTTAGATGCACAGATGTATTTTTATTCAATGTTAGATGTATTTCAGATGCGCCCAAACTTCGTTCAGTATAAGTCCGTAAAGGTACTAAAATGGATTAGAGTTGTGGCCACTTTTTACAGTGTAGTTATTCCGGACTTTTATACGATTCGAAATGCGAAATTAAAATTGAAAAAACTAACCGATTGTGTTGTGCTTGGTGTTTACGTTTGGGAAGGACTCGGCCGCAACAACGGCGAGGATAAGAACAACGGCAATAAACAGTTTCATTTTTCTTTTTTTTTTTACTGATCACAGATAATTTGATTTCAAAAACAATTTTCTAAAAAGCGGCTTGAAATGATGTAATGAGAGCTACTAAATTCCAACTAACTTGTGATCCAGCAACAGTTTTGATCCTTGCCCAGAATTATAATTGAGAGCCACTTGAAAATTGCTTTATCATAAATAATTTGCATTACTAATAAAAATGTAATCAGTGATAGTGAATTGATTTTATTCAAGTAATTATGTCAATTTTGCTCCAATAGTTCTAGGCCACTCCGGATTTCGCATGGTGATATCAGTAATGTCAGACAGATCTATGCAATGTCAAAGTAAATGGTGATGACATTATACATAGTTACGTATTACTTGCAGTAAAAGTAGCATTGAAATCTCGTAGTGTTATTATGTGAGTTAAAAATAGCAAGAATCGTAAATTAATTTTATTTGTAGTGGTTTTGTAGCAATGAAAACGGAAACACAATTAAGCTAAAAAATTAAACCCAATGCGAATACGTCTCACATTGCACTGTGAACTACGCGGAGCAAGCCACGTGTTCCTTTGGCTTCAGATAGTAGGCTACAAAGTGTAAAAAAAACCTTGATTAATAATTTTTATCCAAGAAATGGATTCGGAATACGAGCGTAAAACCGTCGTTTTCGTGTACATGTAAAATACTGCGTCGGTTTTGCATATATCTTAAAAAATGGACATTTATTGTGTGAGTTCAATAAAACTACTGCGTGGTTTTTGTGTAAATTGTAAAAAAAACTAAGAC
>JAAXYX010005979.1:0-10240 GCA_036851915.1 Ptenothrix huangshanensis
CAAAATAATGGAAAAGCTCCCACCCATGCCCCACTTTACTTCTTAAACGAAGATATATAGTTATAATACATAATATGAGCTGTGTGGATTGTACGTTTACGTGTTAACGTTTGCGGTTGCTACGCCACTAACGTACATAAACCGCCCTCCAGCTGCCGAACCCACCAATCAATTTTGCTGCTATTTCTTGTAGAAGCGTAGTCCATAATAATGACTCGTGTACAAAATTGCATTTAAATACGTTGATAACCGCCACCACTGGAGTCAGAAATATTTCAATTTTTAAGGCGCTCCCTCTGCCAAACCCGACGTCCAATTTTGGTCAATTAAATTCTTAAATGTGCCTTTAAGTTAGTGTTACTTGTCTGCAAAATTTCATTGAAATCGGATAATAAATGTAATTGTTGGAACCAAAAAACCAAAGTTGAAGGCGGCAGACTTTGGAGAAAAACACGATTACAATAGCTGCGCTGTCAATAGCTAAAAAACGAAAGATCATCAAGAAAGTATTTTGAGCAATAATGATTTTTTTATGAACCGTTTTATTAGTCTTATACTTTTTACCACTTTTCACATATGTACATACCCACAAAAACGCACACAAAAGACCCTAATTTAATGCATTTAAGGCTAGAGTAAAATCTTTGAATCTGATTAAGGATAGTAAAGGTTATTTATAATTTAAAACTCTAATTCAAGTAAATATACAAAGAGTCAGGTCCAAACTATCAATCTCAATCTTATCATCCCATTTTAGTTGGAACGGATTTGATTTTGTTTTGTCGATTTTTTGGAAAAATGTTGTATACATAAAGCCTTTGGATTAGTTTAAGCGGATGGGCAAGTGCTTCCAACACCGGCACAGTTTCCGTCACGAACAATGTAAGCTTTGAACATATCTTGGGGTCCCAAGTTGGAGCAGGTACCATCTGGGCCAGTGAAATCGTCGGACTTCATGTCATTGAAGTTACCGCAGACACCGCAGTTGGTACCACGGAATCGGGAACCAGCGTTAATGGTGGCGTAGTATCCAGTGTAACCAACATGGATTCCGAGAGTGTAGGAGGTAAGGATTACGACATCGTCAGTGATTTTCACAATCCTATGCAAATATTCGAATACAGTAATATTTCAGAATTAAAATGAGAAAAAGCAGTTTTTAAGTTGACTTAGAACGTGTAGGCTAAGTAATACTAACGATGTTGTACAAATTGATTTAATTCTTACTTGAAGATCTTCTTGTCGTTGGGAGTGTAGATTTCATCAGAGAGAGGAATTTGTTGTCCATCAATGGTAGCTGTGTTGAGGTTATCTAACTCGATGGTTTGACCAGCCAATTGGATAGTGAGGGCCTAAAATTCGCGTTTTTATTAGTATTTATGGTTAGACGCTAAAATTCCAGTGCAGTTTCCCAGCACAAAAACCTTTTTTTGTTAGATGCATTAAAATTTTGCTTACCAGTTTTTCTCCAGAGATCTTGCGACCATAAATAGCGTATCTTGGAGAAGCACTGCAGTCACCACTAATAAGAGTTTTGCATTCGGACAAATCGGCATAGTAAGTGACGTTGTCGAAGGTTTGAACTCCTTGGTTGTTAACTCCGCAATATCCTACGATTTAACCACTCAATAAAAATACCTAAATGTGACTACACAAAGGAAGAATATCAGATGAAAGACAAGTTTTTAATGAAACCCACCGTAAACTCCCAATTTGAGAATGTTGACATTGAGGGGTGGGAATCGCATGGATTGTGGTTGGATGACTGGGAAAGTGTCCAAATCGATGCCGTGGTAGTGCTCGCTTTGTCCTTGGGAGCCATGGAAGTGAATGTCCAAGACAGAGTGTCCTTGAGTGAAGTCGGCGTCTAACTTGATCTTTCCTTGGATCAATTTACCGTCAGCCTGTCCGTGATGGTTAGCGTGATCATCGATTGCAGCAACGGATTCCTCAGGGACCCAGTATGGGAGCAAGATGGTGGCAATGAGGGCACCAGGTTTCTTCCATCTGTTACGTGCTTCGGGATCGACCTTGTAGTCGATGGTAATGTTGGCTTCACGCAATTTGGTTTGCTCAACGGCAGCCCAAAGGCAGGGTTCAGTGGGTGGAGTGAAGGGTCCTGGGTATTTGCCGGAAGCCTTTTGTTCACGACATTGCTTGTATGGCCAGATGTCAGCAGCGGCAGCTGCAACTTGTCCTTGGGAGCGGTGAGACTTGCGGACGTATTTGATGTTGGGGGAAGTGGCAGGATCTGGGCATCCTCCCTCCTTTCCATCCTTGGGTTCGGTTCCGTAGAGGATGTTGATGGTTCTCTCGGTGGTTGGCTCGTTGGGTCCTTCATATGAAAGCCAGTCCCCAAACTTGCTGCTAACAGTACTGATGTCAGCGCAAACGATTCCGTTCTTCTTGGTGATTTCATCCTTGTAGACGACCTTAAGTTTGAGGTCACGCTTGGTGAGTCCGGTGGTTTGGAAGTTGGCATTGATATCAAAGTTGCGGCTCTTGGGCTCGGCACCTACGTAGACCATTTTCAACGTGGACTTGACGGTCACCTTGGTTCCCAATTTTTTGTTGGCGTCAGGAGTGTATTTTCCCTTGACTTGACCTTCAACGCGTTCGAAAACGGTGGGTTGAGACGCATCTTGGTAGAAGTAGGCCTTAATACCGCAAGTCTGGGTGACTGGGGAGAAGAAGAGAGACTCACGCAAGTAGGTCAATCCCATGCGGATCTTGCTCAACACGCGACCACTAAAACATAAAAGCACATTCACATATAATGACTAAATTGCCGCGTAGCATTGTCAATATGTATTTATGATGTATTTTTCTAATAGCTATTTCCGCTTCGCTATAGCCGCTTCGCGGCGCGAAATAGCAAGATCCGCTTCGCGCTTCGGCCTTTCAGCGCTTCGGCCAAATCTGCCCGCGCTTTTCAAGAAAATTCTAGAAAAATCACATTACTCCCCGCGCTTTTCTAGAAAATTCTAGAAAAACCATTACTCCCCAAGCTATTCTAGAAAGTTCTAGAAAAATCCATTACTCCCCGCGCTATTCTAGAAAATTCTAGAAAATCTATTAATGCCCCATGCGCCCTTGGCCGAAGCGCTGAAAGCCCGAAGCGCTGAGAGGCCGAAGCGCTGAAGGGCCTAAGCGATGAAATGCTGAAAGGTCGAAGCGCTGATTCCCCCTACCCTCCTCAAATTTTTAAACGCATGCCCTGCCCAACCCTTCCCTCATTTTTAAAGGACTACAGGGTTGGACACCTATGATGTAAATTCGAGTGATGTGTATGCCGGTGCGCCATCTGTATTGTACGTTTGGTACCTGTACGTATAGGCATAGCTTGCAGTATGCACTTGCGCGTGAAAAAGAAGCTATAGGTAAAGTCTGCTTAAAAGGCTTCCCCGGGCTATGGGGTAATGTCCTTTATAGGACATTACCCCATAGTAGGACGGACGGACATTCTCTCATATATAGGAGTATGATTTATAGTCCAAGTCCAAATACTACACTATAACCACTGTTATACCTAATATACTGTGTCCATAAGGACAAGCACGGATTCGTGTCAGTGAATTTATGTTGAATACATTTTCTATTTCTTATAATGCACAGTTTGCATTGAATTGTGGGCTTGTATACGCAATACCTACTCATTCATTTCTTACCCAGTGTTCTTGTTTTCAGGGCCGAAGATCTTTCTGATTTGCTTGGCGACGTAGAGACGGTTGTGAACCTTTTCACAGTCGAAGTACTTGGCACCACCCTTAGCTCCAGTCAAGTATTTGTGCAAGAATCCGATTTGACGGGTTTCACGGTAGTTATCTCCCTTAGAAATGACAGCCACAGGCTTGCTGTTACCAGCTTGCAACAAGGCCTCAACTCTGTTGGTCTTGTAACGGTGAGGAGCATCAGCAATGACGGAAGTAGTAGCCGAGGCGTGGAACATAACAATAGCTGGATCGTCTTCCTTGGGTACATTGGCAACCACGTTCAAAGCCATGTTCTTGACATCAACTCCAAGGGTGACGTGGCGTGGCACACGGAGACGCATGGTACGGTGAGCAGAGACGGAGTGGATGGTTCCCAAAGCGGGGAAGTGGTTGCTCAGTGCGGAGATTCCGAAAACGTGGAATCTGTAAAATGGAAAACAGTGTTGCAGTTAGCAAATCGAGTATTCGGCTTTCTTAAATTATTTTGGTGCAATGACTTACTGCAGGCGAAGATCAGTCTCTTGGTTGAAAGCTTCGTTAGTCTTGCCACGGTTGACCTTGGCTTTGATGGACCACAAACCGGTAGCAGAGCTGAGGGTAGTAACGGGTGTACCGAATTCAGATGGACGCTCAGTCATAGCACCACCCATCATGATAATACGGAGAAGATCGACATCGTAGGATTTAGATGCACGAGCAGTCAATTTTTGAATCACTGTATCGAATAAGAGATTAAAATGAAGAACAAATTGAATTAAAAATTCTAACATGCTATTTACAGTTCAGTTTAGCTGATTCAGAGAATTTAGAACTTCAAATTTGAGAAAAAGACTTACAAGCTGGAACTTCGCCAAGTGACTTTTGGTCAGCAGCGTGATATGTGACAACGCGGTTTTGGATCATGAATCCGAATTCAAGTTTCAATGGGGTTTCCTTGCGGGCAACGACTCCAATCTTGGCGAAAATGTTCTTGATGTCATCGAACTTGGTGATTTGGGTAGTGGCAGACATGATACGGGAAGTCACTACTTTGCCTAATCCTTCCAAACGGAGGAAAGCCTGAAATTCGATGCAAAAACATAGAAATGTTTTCAAAGCACTCCCTGGACTATTACTTCTCTATTTATAAATAAAGGATAACGGGTAATGATCGGCCTTACAGATAATGTATTCAAAAGCTTACGGTCATGTAGGGATTGTTAAATCCAGCAAGGGCACCATTGAAGTTGACGTAGACAGCGGTGGGCAAGAAGGTGGTTCCGACCTTGTGTACAACATAGTCAGTCATGTGACCGAAGTTGAAATCGGGGTCGTAGTAGTCAGACAAGTAGTTGGCAGAGAATTTGGGATTTGCTTGCCATGGGGGAAACATGGTCAAGGCGGTTCTGGCGTAGGAAGCTCTGCAATTAAAGTTAGAAATTTATTGAAACTCTACACATCATTTCATCATACTTTGTGTAGTATTTTCTAGTCAATATAGAAGTTTTTATTACAGTAATACTAAAAAAATTACTTTTCTTCGTATCCTTTACGGGTGGTGGCACCAACTCCTTGGAGAAGGGTGAAGATGTAGTTCTTGACCAAGGGGCATTTCTCAGTCCACATGTACAAAACGACTTGTCGGACGACTGCGGGCTCGAATCCATAGAGAACGGTGTACTTGGCAGCGGCAGAACGGATTTCTGGGTTTTCTGAACGGTCAAAAAAGATGGGCAAAACTTTCTTCTTCAAAGCCTGAGGATCCTTTACCTTCAAGTATTTCAGTCCTGGAAGAGCTTGGACTCGAACAGTACTGTCAATTTGTTTGTTGGTTGCAATAGCCAACAATTTCTCGGCAGCTCCGCCAATTCCAATGTTACGGAGGGCTCCAACCGCAGCGGTTTGTTCCTCGAAGTGTGTAGCAGCTAAAGTCATAAACACAATGGAAAACATAGCATGGTACTATATTACTTTATCAATTATTGAGACTATGAAATACATTTGTTTCGTCTGCATACGTACCATCGAATCGGTCAGAGTAGTATTTAACGTATTTCTGGAGAAGAGAAGATTGTGGGTTCTTCTTGGTGGCAACCTTGACGAGGGAAGCGAAAGCAAAGTCAATGACACGTCCGATGACCTTATCGGCCCGCCCAGCAACGGTAGGCTTGAGAAGGCCCTACAAAATAACACGCACTTCTATAGTAACTCATAGTTTATTTTAGTTAAGATTATTTGTGGACTTAAGTACACTTCGAGTTACTTACTTCGAATTCGTGGACAAGCTTTTCAGTTGGGTTACGGATGTAAGCTGGGAGAGCAGCCAAGAGACGGACAATGGTGACTAAATCGTCAGAAGTCGAAACAACGTCACGGACGAGCAAAGCAGCTGGACCAGTTCCGGTGATGACCAACGAGTCCAACAAAACTTTCCTGGCGTATCGATGCAATAAAAAGTATCAGTAAACGTATAAGAAACAAATAATGTACCTACGACAAAAAGTTCTGCGAATTTCTCCTTTTTTAAAAAACCTATCACACTGATGTGGTTTTACATTACGGGTTTTTTTCGAAGACGGCTAGTGTTTTTTGTTCGTTGCAACTATCAAAGCCTTCAATACTATTATTTCGTTATTAAAATTATTGATGTTTGTAATAACTCACTTCTTGAGGACATCTGGGTCGGCGCTGACCTTTTCGTAAACTTGTTTCAAGGTGTCGTAGTTCAAAACTCCGAGGTGAGGAATGATGGAAATTGGGCTTGACTTGTGGAATTCCTTCAAGTCCTTGTAAACTCCGGTAGTGCGGAGGGAATCGACGAGCTTCTCAATTCCTTGGACGAGCTGCAATTATTTCATTCGCATTTGAATACTCGTATGTAGGATTTATCATTTATTACTTCACAAGCTCAACTCAAACCTATTACATTAGCAATGAGTGTTTATTTTTTTTCTTGAGAAAGTTGAGTACCTTATCAGCAGCAGCTTGTTGAGCAGAAGCATCCATCTCGGAAACTTTGGTGTGGAAGTAGAAGGGTTGAGCAACGGTCAAGTCCTCATCCTCACTAGGAGTTTGTTGGAAGACGTACTTCAAATTATCGAAGTTCTGGGGATGGGAAGGAGCTGCGATGCTGCCACCATTGTTGACGGATTGCAATTCCAACTTGGTGTAGGCAAAACTGTATTGATGATGTCCCTTGGTTCCAAAAAGGAAGAAGGTCACGGTTGAGCCGGAGGTCAGTTTTTTCAAAGTGACTACGTTATCTTTCGATTCCAAATGAGCTGCAGCCCAAGCGCTGGAGTTGATAAGATCCTACAGACATTATTTCATTAAGAATTGGTTCAGTTTTTCGCTAATGCCGTTTTCGAATAATATAGACTGAGGTAGCAGTAAACAGGGATAGGTGTTTGACTCACCCGGGAGTTTGGAGTGGGAGTGTAATGGACAGAGATGGCTGGAATACGGCTCTGGACTGGAGCACCAACGCAGTCGGCGTGAGAACGGTATTTGCGAACTTGAGTGTGTTGAAGGCCATCGTTGCTTTCCTCTGGAATGACTTCATAATCGGTAGGGCAGTCTCCGACAATGGTGCTCTGCGATAAAACAATATAATGGCTAATACATAAAGTCTTGATCCGATTTGTGAATCGAACGTAAGTTATGCAAAAGTCATTAGTACAGCAAAAACAGAATCTGCAAAAAGTGCAGATAATGCAACTTCAGATAAGTAATGTTTGGAGATACGAGGTCTTCTCTGAATTTACTGGATTGCATTCGTCTGATTAACGTCATATGTTTAGTGACAATCAGGCCAGTACGTTACTTGTATGATTAAAGAATATGCATAATTATCCATGTATGAAAATGCTAGACTACAGTTGTAACAAAATTGAAACTTACTTCTTGAAGAGTCAAACTGGCAGGAGTGTTCAAGGTGATGTGAACCAAATCAAGTTGAAGGCTAGTAGCAATACCTCTTTGGATGTTGCGAACCCATTCTGGGACGTCGCCACTGAGGGTCACACCTTTGACCTGTTAGACACAAGCAAAGTATTCATTATGCATTTTTTGTAATCTGCGATGACTTGACGTAATAAAGTAAAGTTTCGATGCTTTCATTTTTAATTATATTTACCGTGCTCAGTTAATTATTTATTGTTACACACATATCGCATGCGATTATAATTATTCTGATATTTATGATATTATTTTGCATTATCGTATCCTGAACTGCATGAAAATTTTATGATTCAAAAATAGTACGCAATGGTAAAAACGGGAGAGAATATCTTGTAATGAATTTTAAAGTTTATTCATAATTCATAATTTGGTTGTGTTATTTGTCTATTTAATACCAGAAAGGATTAGAGGGTGAATTAGAAACTAAATCCAATTTAGGTAGTTTAAAAGTAAGTTATAGTATATTTAACATGCTTTCAGAAGAAATTAAATAATTTGAAAATTTTCTAAGGAGTGTTAAAAATTGAAAATAAGTAGCCAGAATCATAGGTCATTATTAAAATGTGAATTATTCACGTTCTAAACGTAGGTATTGGTCGATAATAAACTAATAAATGAAGGACTTCAAAAGCAGAAAATTGTTTGACTGAAGCCGGGCTTTTCATCCTGGCAGCTGTTTTCAAGGCTTTAACACGACATGGTAGGAAAGTTTCTAGGAAAGATTCCATTTGCGGAAAGTTGAGTAAGGGGCAGAATGAGAAAGTTGGGGAAGGGGATTAGGTGAAGTTTGCGACATGATTTGAAATAATTGCTATTTCGTCGTTGAAGTTCTAAAATATGTTAAGTGAGCATAGTAAATGCTTAGCGCATAGCAATACCATTAGCATTCTGCTTAATGGGCCTAATGCGCTTAACATATTTTGATACTTCAACGACGATATAATTACCTAATCTAGGTATTCCATCAACAAACTGAGCTACTGAGCTCCTATATTAGTCTATAAGCACCTATATTATGAAATAATATAGATACCAGGCAAATAAATAAAAGTGAGTGAAATAAATACGGAAATATGAATTTACAATTCTTCCAAAACGTTATTCTGATGATCAAAAACAATCACAAGTAACTATATAGTAGAACTATCAAACTAAAAAAGTAGTAAAGTAAGTTCAAGGAAAACAAGTTTCTTACCTTTCCATTGTCAACGGAGACGTGGAAGGGTTCCTGGAGTGCGTTCAATTCTTCGCGATGCTGAAGAGCAACGGGGGTTGGTGGGTAATACTGAAATTCCCCATTGTGGACACCAGCTTGAAGATCACTGAGTTTAACAGACAAACCGTCACCACTTTGTGCAATGTGAAGGAGACCAGAAATGTTGAAAACGGAAGCAAAGGTGACATAGTCTTCCGAACCGGCTTCCACGGACGCTGAGTATTTGTAGACGTATTCTTTACCAGCTTGGAACAAACCACCAGGGGCAGCTCGCTTCACCATTCCAGAGCATCCACAGAGGACAACTCCTTCAAAATTATCCAAAACACGACCAATCGATTAGGTAAGAAAACAACTATGATGAGTTTTAAACTTTTTGGAAATTAAATTAACCGAAACTTTTCATTTTGAAAAATCCTGTTAATTTCGGCCAACGCTTGGCTTTGGCTTTCTTGCTATTAATGACTGCCGAACCGATTAAAAGAAATTATTAAGAAAAAGTAAAAATATTACCGAGGAGTAAACAAGTAGCTAAGACCTTCATGTTGAGACCCCAACTATAGAATTACGATAAATTAAATAAAACTTAGCAACTCCAAAAATTTCTAAAAACAAGACTGAGCCAGTAGCTTCTAGTTTCAGGAGCTAACTGAGGACGAATTCAGTACCGGATCCCAGTTTTGTTAATTACGACCAAGGTCACGGGGACTAAAGGTCAATTTCAAATTACGTTTTTTCTCCAACTCAGTCTACTATACAAGCAAATCATATTGCCGTCCCCCGTACGCCTCCGCTTCGCCGGTGGCCACTAACTAGTAAGCCTAGTATCAAGACCAAGTTACTAGTCTACCTAAACGTAGTTCATATCGTAGAATACGGACCTTATAGCATCTTGTAAATATTCAACTACGAAAAGATTGGGCAATCTTTGATGTAATAGGGATTGACTGTGCTGAGTCAAGTTATATTTCCAGATTCTCAATTCGTTCATTATCACCGAATGCGCCTCATGTCCCCAGTAAAGCAGTTTTGTAGATACGTGCGCGTCAGAATAATAGCAACTTCTGCGTTTCAGTATCTGCGTCTTCTCTTCGGCATTTTAAATCCCAGACCACTAGATAAGACAAATCTCATCTTTGAGATATGATGGAAATTTATGTATGGAAGTATGGAAGCGATGTACCTTATTGTAGCGATCGTCAGCTTATTCAAAGTGCGATGGTCAAGCACCCATTCGATAACTATTTATAGTTCGGTGTTAAGCATGGTGCCCTGACAAAGTTCACAATAATTCAATACCGTAAAACTTCCTATTACTCCCCCCTCTTATTAGTCCCCACCTCTTTTAACTCCCCAGTAAAAATGGATTTAA
>JAAXYX010005980.1:0-10238 GCA_036851915.1 Ptenothrix huangshanensis
ACGAAGTTTGTAATTGTAAAGTGTAGTAAACTAGAAAGTTATAGTTGTATGGTTTACAACACTTTTACTTACAATTTATAGAATTGTAAACCGATTATTGTCTACAATCTTACAGCACTACAGCTGATCTTGAATATTGGACAAGTTCATAGAACTTTCCATCATCTACATTGTTCCGTAAAGTTTTTAATAGGGAACCAAATTCAACACGGACAAGAAGTGAATGTAGGAGAATCGCAAATATTTAAAGTGCATCAAAGTTTAATTCCCATTGTCATCGAATATTCTTCACATGCGGAAGCCTACATCAAATTAAATTCAATAGATACGTTTAAAGTCCATGAAGAGTACGATTACAATCCATTAATCAATAGTTCGTTGGAACGTGGCCAAAACTGTGAATACGTTGTGCTTCTTAATTGTTTAGATACAAATGAGCTTACCTCATTCGCTCTACATTTAAAATCGAATGGAAATTTTTATTTTATTGTTGGAACAGATCGAGAGCAGCTTGTGGCAATGCAGGAATCATCCGAAATACTTCAAAAGCTCAAGTATAGAGTTGGACTGATAGTGCATAATGATTATGATGATTCATTACCAGGGGATGTTGAAGCAACTACAACAAAATTCGAATTTGATCCCGACCAAATGAGCATTGTTCTGAAGAAACAGAAATACATACTAAATAAGCGTCCACCGTTTCTATTCTCGATGATTAATATGCAGCCGCATTATGTCAAAGTATCAAAGTCAACTTGTGATTCCAATAATGGTCGGAATCCACAAATAATTGGGGATTTGTTCAATGCCTTCCTCTCCGCATCTCAAGCCTATAATTTCACTTACGATCTTAAGTTGGTTCGCGTGGGTTTTAAGAAGGCAAAGAACGGGAGTTGGTTGGGCAATATAGGAGACCTTCTTCACGGACGTATTGACGTTCTCCTAGCAACGAATCGTAATCTTGCCTACGTTGCAGACTTTGAACGAGGTGCATATTTGACCGGGATCGATTTCACATTTGTCACACGACGTCCTCCAACGCAATTCAGCTGGAAAGGGTACATCGAGCCCTTCCAGTATCTCCTGTGGTCCGCAATCTTCCTCCTGATAATCTTCTTGATCACATTATTCTCTATTTACTTTATGTTTCTCAACACCTGGAGCAAAACTGCGAGTATGTTTAAATCTGTGCTAATTACACTTTCCCCCATGGTGAATCAAACCGTTCCTCACCTCCCTCGTGGAAATATCCGTTGGGTTTTCATTACGTGGTTCTTTGTTGTGATTATTCTCCTCAACTATTACAACTCTAATCTCTTCTCCCACATCACATGTCCTTCAGTTCGAAGCATCCCCGAGCAATTCAGCGATTTGGACGATTACACCCATTACACTTTAAATATTCACCACTTGCCTGGAGCCATTAGTGACGTTTTCCTAAGGGAGACGAGCAATCGGAAATATGCTCGTATTCGGGATAGAAGTGTGCAAATGCTAAATGCTATCGATTGTCTTCAGTCCTTATTCCATGGAACAGCTGCTTGTATCGGACTGAGACACATTCTTAGTTCTTTCATATTCCGGAATTTCACGGAGCCTGGTGGATATACTTCAATCATTTCCTCGAAATCGAGCGTTTTAAACGGAATACTTCATGTGGAATTTCCAAAGTATTCCAAAATTTCGGAGGATCTCAACGATATTTTTGGGTGGCAGAGAGATACGGGACACTTTCACAAGTGGTTGGCGCAGGTATTTGACTACAATAAGAAATTGGGAATTGAATGGAAGAAACAGCAATACGCTTTGCTTCGTGATGACGAGAAAAGGTTAAGGACGAGGGCACGCGGGAAGTCTACGTCTCAAGAATTTAGTATTCAGCATCTTATGGCTGCCTTTATAGTAATTATGATGGGAAATGGATTTGCTTCAATAATTTTTCTCGGAGAATTTAAATGCAGAATTTATTCCACTCTTGTTAGAGTAGGTAAGGGAGTTACCAAGAATATTGAGCGTTTGTTTCACAAATTAAATTCCAATGGTTTTGTGTTTGATCAGTTTAACTTGTAAACGAATTCAAAATTCTGAAGCGTCATAAGGCTCTAATTTGAGCCTGGGGTTTAGTAGGAAAGGAAGCACCTGTCACTTTTTTCAAACATAATGGATGATTAGGAGCGATGGATGGTTTATTTTTAAACGCATTTAAGCCTAATTAGTTGATTTAATCAGTAGAAGTAGGATACATACATTGGGTTTGCCCCTTTTCTGTTGTAAGAATTTCTGCCTCATTTCGTTTTTATAATTACCTTGAGGCAAATAATGACGCGCCCAACTTCAAGCTGGTATAAATTAGATAAATGTTAATCATTTGCCGCACGTGTTCAGTGTGAAAATAAACCTTTTACGCTCCGTTCGAAGTAGCTTGATTTTATATGAACTTACCTAGCATTTCCCCACGGCATTACGAAGTTATCAAAGTTTCTCCGTCAATTAATTCTGTTTAATTCATGTGAGGTGGAGGGTAAAAGCTAGTTCCAAACTAATCAAGAAGACTTGTAAAAGCCTCTACATCTTTTATTACTACTTGGGTTTCAGGCATCCAGGTAGACTTCGTTGATTAGGCAAGAACGACTAGTTCATTAATTAAAACCTCACCCCATTATCTGTATTTCTAGATACAACGTAATGGAAGGCTGTTCCATTTGTGCGACAAAAACTAGTTCTTTAGAGGCCGCTTAAAATGGGTAAATACACTGGCGATATTGTTTCAAACGAACCTGTAATGACGAAATGAACATTAAGAAAGTATTAACACTGAAATCCACTTAGCGTAGCAAATAAAAGCGTTTTTAGTTTTAAGAGGAACTTAAGTTTAGTGTGCAAGTAGCGTCATAATACGTTCCAGTTACAGTATGTAACATTTACACATGGTAGTATCTGCAGTAATTCTATGTACCTACATACATATGAAAATCTAAAAATATAATCTAAAAATATAAAAGAAGTAATAGTCAATTTCTTAGCTATTAATTACTTTTTGCGCTAATTTCTCCATTTTGTACCAAACAAATAATAATTGCTTATTTTTAGGGTAACAAACCATAAACAAATAAAACAGTAACTGGAAAAAGGTTAACGAGTCCATAAACATGTTTGAAGTTAAGCTGCAGTTCTATTACCGACCCATTATTTAATGTACGATGGCCAGTACATTTACAAGAAAAACCAATACTGAAATTTCCCATCTGGCATGTTATATTCCCACATATTCCGCAAAATTAAAGAAGTGTTTTAAAGAAAATGACGTTGGTGTTCATAGTTGACAGCCACTTTTTTAATCTGATCGTCTCTAAAAAATTAGATAATAATTACGTACTGTTATGCTGTATATATAATTCTAGGCTTCAGAATGAATGTCTGTAATAAGCATCTTCAATGGGCAATTATAATCGCTTTAAGCTTTCTCATATCCAGCGCAACCATGAACCAATATGCGCACTCTGACCCGTCAGTGATTTCCCAATTACACACCACAATTCGTGGAAATCAAATGAGAGTGCAGCGTATTCCATCAAAAGCGGAGAAAGAAACCAGTGATTTTTCTAAACTGATACTAGGTGTAAAGCTGGTGCACGAAAAGTTCCACAATCTTCGGTGCTTCATCAAACTCCTCATTGGAGACGACGAAAATTCCAAAAGTTTACCCATCAATAAAATATTATCCTTTACAGAAACTGGAATAGCCTCATCACTCCACGGAAATTACATACCTATATCTCTTCAATACTCATCATATTCCAAAGAAAATTCCATTGACAAGCATACTCTCGGGGAAAAGTTCGTTGTTGACCCAAAAACTGACAACAAGATTTACTGTGAATACGTCATACTGCTCAACGTCATCAGGGTAAATCAACTTGCCTCCTTCTCCCAGCAATTGAAATCAAACAAGAATTTCTATTTTGTCATTAGTAACAACAACAATGCCAGAGAAATTCAGGAATCAAGAGAAATGATGAAGCGTCTGAAGTACAAAATCGGAATCACATTGCACAATGACGGAGTATCGACAACTTCAGTTGATATTGATGACCAAATCGATTTTGACGTTCTGCTAAAACGTCTCAAGTACATTCGAAATAGACATAAGGAACAGCCATTCGTGTTCTCCATGATAAATATGCAGCCCCATTACGTTGTGAAAGCAGTAGGACTTGACTCGGATCAAAGTAACACACGGAATCACCCGATTATCGGTGATTTGTATAGTTCCCTCAATACAGCATCACAAGCATACAACTTCACATACAATCTCAAACTCGTCGGCGTGGATTTTGAGAAGGCTCCGAATGGATCGTGGATTGGAAGCTTTAGTGATCTTCTCCATGGAAGAATCGAACTGCTCTTGATGGAGGATAATAATCTCGTACACGATTTGGACTTTGAGCACGGAGCCTTCACCATCAGTGTTGTATTAGCGTTTACAACTAGACAGCCGTCTGTCAAGTTCAATTGGAAAGCATTTATTGCTCCTTTTGAAAACAGTCTATGGCTACAGACTCTACTCCTTGTAATTATTGTAAAAGTAGTATTCCTATTGTATTTTGCCTTTTTGAAGAGAAACGAGTGGGTTTTTCAATCACTGATGATGACACTGCTCCCACTTTTGGGTCAGAGTACTCCCGAAATCCCAAGAGGAAGCGTTCGGGTTTTTGCCATTGAATGGCTTTTCTCTGTTTTCATTCTTCTCAATTATTACAACTCGAACCTACTCTCCCATATCACCTGCCCATCGGTTGAAAGCATTCCCGAGGACTTTGGTCAGTTGGATGATCGTCCAGACTACTCTCTAAGCGTTCATCATTTGCCTGGGGCTATAAGTGACGTCTTTTTGAGGGAGACGACAAATCCCAAATACATGCGTGTCAGTGGGAGAAGTGAGAAGATGCTCGATCCTGTGGAATGTTTGCAGACAGTTTTTAAGGGGAAAGGGGCTTGCATTGGAATGCGACATGTTCTTGGTTCCTTCATATCCCGCAACTTCACCGAGCCAGGAGGCTTTACTTCGGTAATATGGCCGAAAACGAACGTAGCTGGTGGATTCCTTCACATTGCATTCCCAAAGTACAGTATGATTTCAGAAGACCTGAACGAAATAATTGCGTGGCAGAGAGACACAGGTCACTATTTGAAATGGATTCAAGAAGTTTTTGACTACAATGAGAAGATTGGAACTGGATGGAAAAGGCAGCAAAGGAGGATGACGGGGTCTAATGAAACAAGTACTGAAATGCTGTCTGGATCTGGGCATGATGAGGATTCTGCAAAGCCGTTTGAAGTTCAACAACTTTTAGCAGCATTTGTAGTAGTTGGGTTTGGAACTAGTATTTCGGAGATGATATTTTTATGGGAACTCGGACGTCAACTGAAATTGCATCGATGGATGAATGAAACGCTACGGGGTTTAGTGAATATTTCAAGTTTTGCTGCAAAGGTTTAGTTTTTCTTTCGCTGCATGGATTTAGAAACAGCAATGTCAATCCTTCCTTAACAACAACAACCTAACAGCTAGGTCAAGTAGGGACTTTATCACATTAACGAACATGTTGTCTTTATGACGGACCAATAGACTTTGACGCTACCTGCATGCAGAACGCCTAAAATTGAACGGCTTCAACGCCTTGTATGCATGGAAAACGACACTTTGCTATTGAATCAAGTAATATAAATAAAATTGTCCATGTTTATTGATTTTAGTTCTACTATTGCATGTGAATAATTATTTGTACATTATTTTAGTACGTTGCCGATTGATCAGTTGACGCTGAGAGGAATCCTTGTCGTCTGATTAACTTGAAACCTAATTTGTGATTGATTTCAGTTTAAAGGCTTGGAATTGCCTTTGACGCAGCGAGAATGCCATTTATGATTTTGGCTTGCTCTGGAACTTTATTTGAACGCAGCATGTTTACATGGTTTGCATCTACTGGGTAAACGGTGACGGGCTGGTTGCAATACTGAATCATAATCAAAACATAAACCTCCCATCAACCTCAATTCAAAAGACATGACAATAATTCATCTCGAAATCAGTTAGACCGTCAAGTTAGGGTAGAAGAAATAATTACAAAAAAATGAAACACAAACACTCAATGAAATAACTTCTATCACCTTTTGTAGGTAATGGCGTTCGTCTTTAATGTAGGCCATGAAGTCAGTTTTTTCCGTAGCTTTAATCAGCGTTATACTCGCATCGATTTTTTCACTTGGTTTGTATGAGGAGATTACACTGTCGAATGTGTACACACGCATTATATAGCTGTTGATTAGAGTTGGATCAACCTCTGGAAGTTTGGTGCACATGAATTCAATGCAAAATCTGACGACTTCTTCTCTATTTCCCAATTCAAGCGATTTTACAAGAGCCTAAGCGAAAAAAAATCAAGGAATTATGAAAACTTGAGTATTTTAAACTAGTCAGTAGATAATTTTTATAACACGCAATTAGCAAGTAGTTAGTAATGTACTGAATGTTCAGCTTGAGAAACATTCAACGTTCTGATCCACACGTCGATGGCGCTCTGATAAGCCTTTGTCCTTTGATCTTCCGCCAAGATATCTGTCATGCAGCAGAACCCATCCAGAACAAACACATTTGTTACCTGCACATTAGTAGCATATTACATTAAAAATCCGTAACGGTCTTAACATAATTAAATGTCGATCGGCCAAATTACCTTATCATTGTGCTCATTCTTGAGTATAAGTTCCATTTCGAAGGCGATGGCAGTTCCGGCAGAGAAGCAAACAATGTTGTAGGGGCCATTGGGTTGTACCTCTTTCAAACTCTAAGCATACAATTACAGCATGTGTTACAATACAAAGCCACGTTGACAGAACAACTACATTCCAAATCGTGTCTCATTAAATAATCAACCTGAACGTATCTGTGGGCCACATCCTGTACAGTAACCTCGCTTTCGGCATCAACGTTGAACTGATATGCAAACACTCGACTCTCCAGTAGCCGAGCCAAGTGCTTGAAAGACGAACTGTGACCCTCAGCTCCATGAATTATAAAGAGATTCGAAGCATCCTTCCCTTCAGCCCCTGACTTAAGCTCCACTAAAGTTTCTCTTCCACCACGCATTATTTCTATAAAGTCAGAAGTTACATTAGTACCACTGGTCTGCGATTCTTCAGAAGACTTGGCTTGATTCTTGTCGAAGGTTCCTGCTTCGATGCTTAGCAAGTCGCCGACACTCATCGCCCTTATTTCATCGATGGTGAACGAGGCGTCATAGTCTCTCTCCATCAACTGCTTCACTTCGATGCCTATGAGCGAATCCATGCCGAGTTCAATGAGCCTTTTGGTGGGAGGAATATTAGTGTGAGAAACTCCGAAGATGTGCACGATGGACTCGACGATTCCCGCCTTCTTGGATTTGTTGTGGGTGTCCTCTGCCACAAGGAATGACGCCAGGGTCGTTGCTTCCTGCTGCAGAGCCAAGTCCAGCACGTCCAGACACGATGAGATCCGCTGCGGCAGAAGTCCCTGGAAACTTTCTTCGCCGGTGTACTTGACTCCGAAGATCTTCTCGGCAACAAGTCCCACTTCCCCGATGACTCCCCACTGAATTGCCAGTCCGTGAAGTCCTGCCTCCTTCCGCCTCTCACACACTTGCTCCATCACGGAGTTTGCCAAGCCGTAGTTACTTTGGCATGCGTTTCCATGGCCACATGAGATGCTGGAGAAGACAACAAAGTAGTCCAGACCTTGTTTGCAATACTTGCGCGATAATTCGTCCAAGTTCTTCGTCGCCTGCACTTTGGGAGCAGCCACCTCTTGGAAATCTTGAATGGATTGTTCTTCAATGGGACCGTCGCGTAGAACGACACCAGAATTAAAAATCCCTCCCACCTGCTTCCCACCCGCAGTCAGTCTCTTCAACAACGCTTCTGCAGCTTCGTAGGCAGAGACGTCGGTCTGCGGAGTCTCGACCTTTACTCCTCTCTCCTCCCACTTTCTCGCGCAGTAATCCTGGTATCCTGTCGTCATTCCGGATCTTGACACGAGCACCAGATGGCGGGCTCCCCGGTCAACGAGCCAATTCGCAACTTCCAGACCGAGTCCCCCCAATCCGCCAATAATGATGTAGGACTTATGTGAGTGGAAGTAGCTTCGAGGGATGGAGTGCACCGGTTCGCGTTCCGCCAAAACGTCCTCCTTTTGTACCTGGATCAGAATTTTACCCATGTGCCTACCTCTTGCCATATATTTAAAAGCCTCTTCGATTTGATGCTTTGGGAAAACGTTACGGGGCAGTGGCTTGATCACTCCTCGTTCCAATCCATCATCAATGTAACGCTTCACAATTTCCTGCTCTTCTTTCTGTCCTGCAGCAAAGAGCTGGTTCAAAAAGACGCCGTGGAATTCAATGTTTTTGAGAAAGCACGACATTCCAAGACGACTATTTTGAGACGCATCGAAAGCTCCGATTTCCAAAAACTTGCCGTTCACCTTCAAGCAACGGACGCTGGCCTGAAGCTTGTCGTCGGCGAGAGAGTTGAGGACAACGTCCACACCCAATCCGTCCGTCGCTTCCTTGATTAGTTTTTCGAAGCTGCAATCGCGGGAATTGCCGATGTTTTCGTCCTTGAGGGAAGGGAAGAGTTGCTTAATTCGTTCGCGTTTTTCATCCGTTCCCACCGTCGTGAAAATCTCGCACTGGAGATCCAGCGCTATGTTAATGGCGGCTTGACCAACTCCTCCGGTTCCTGAGTGAATCAAAATCGAATTACCCCGACGCATCCTCCCTCTGCCCAACATCGCGTAATAGGCCGTCGAATAAACCATGGGCACTGTGGCGGCATCCTCGAGCGTCCAGTGCTCAGGGAATTTCCATGTCCACACATCGTTAGCTACTACGGTAGAAGCTAAACCCTTTCCATTCAAAATACCCATGACCCGTTCTCCTTTCGAATTCACCCCGGAATACTCAAAGCCCATGACGCAGTCCTGAGGACCGGACGCAGATTCAGAATCAACGGCAAGCTTCCCTGTGGCCAGCATCACATCCCTGAAGTTGAGTGCAGCAAAATGCACGGAGCATAGTTTGTCTGCTTCGGGCGAATGCTGGCCGAATTTCAGTGGAGACTCGATCCAACGCAGACTCGACAAATCTCCGGCCGTCAGGGTGTTGATGAACGCGTGCTCCACGTGCTTCGAGTGAGCGTTGATGTTGTCAACCTTCGGGACGTGTCGGTAGGAGCCGAGCTGTCCATTCTTCACAACGTTCATCACCAAATCTTGGGCAATGATTTTGCGAAGCTCCTCCGACGGATTGGCAAAGTCAAGTTGTAGAGTTTGGTCAGGGTCGAAAATGCATCGGAGCTGCTCTCCGCCAGTCTCCTTCCTCAAGCACTTGACCAGACCCACGATTCCACTTTGAGGGTCGCCTTGCGAGTACAGGAAAAGCCTTGTGTCACTCTTCCCTTTATTCACCTCGCTCGCCAGATCCTTCATCATGGACTTGAGTTCCGGCACCCAACCAAATGCCTCGTCGTCCACTCTCAAAGCTAATGGAGGTAGAGCTTGTGTATCAGTTGCCTGTAAAGGGTAACAAACATCACTTCAAAAATTTGTTATTTTCACATTCCGCCGCTAAAATTTAGAATTCAGCTGCATGTATATATGGGATGGCTAAAGCAAAATTCGTCGGATTTCTTCCCGGAAAGTTTTCTCTAGCAAATCCCAAAATCCCTTACTTCTGGATTCTCATTTGAGTCTTCCAGTTAATTTAAATCTAGCCCTAGCCATCAATATGCACGCAATAACACATGTAAAAGGTTACTTTTTTAAAGAGTTGGAGCGAGAAGTTGTGGAACTTCTTTTGCGATAGAAGTTGAAACGATTGTTCCGGGAGGATCTCAGCGCAGGGAGCATCTGATCGCAGTATCAAGTAGGAATTTGGCTGTAAAGTGAGTGCAATCTGTGGGAGGAGCGCAGGTTGATCAGAACAGACTAAGTCTACAGCACCGGAGTCTGGAAGCAGCTGAGAGATGCTTTCCTTACTAATGACATGTTCAGTGTACTGGAGCACATTCTCATCCACTTTGTTCAATTGCTCGGCTGTGGACATGAGCGTCAGCTCCATCCTTCTGTTCGGCAATCGACTACAAACGCTCCAGGCAATTTCACTCATAGAGTTTGATGCGTCAGCGAAAATATCCAA
>JAAXYX010005981.1:0-10237 GCA_036851915.1 Ptenothrix huangshanensis
AAAAACCGAATCCAATTTTATTTAATTGTGAACACAGTCAGGATGCATCTCATGTGCATATGCAGAAACGAATGTTGGACTGTAAGACCCGGTTTAGGTGCGGTTTAGACGAGCTTTGGGTGGACCTTAGATGCATTCCAGCAGCATTAATAATTTTGAAAAAATGATAAGACTTTTGGCATCTTAGATGCATTTCGTTCTTCCAGTGTACACATGATACTGGATAAATAGTGAAGTAGAAACGTTCCTTGTGTTGATCATTCGTGGGTAAAACCACCACGAATTGCATTCTGCATTGACTATTAGTTTAATTATATCAATAACGAAATGCTGACTACTGTGTGGACATAGTAGCGCAACGAGCAACATGTTCCATGTCAAATTTATCTAATTATTAGCAATTAAAATCCATGAATGATTTTATATGTAGGCATTTTGTTTCGTCAGTTCGTTTACTTCTAATCTAAAGTTGATTCCTTATCGTTAGTGTTAACACGATTGGATGAAAACGAAATGGCCTCTATGTCGTCCTTGTTCATTGCTTTTAGTACGATTATTACTTTCCCTCTATTCCATCTACTTACTTGAACACAACCACCAAAATCCTTGTACTCTGTTCCCCTGAACAAGTTTATATTAATCAATTCTGTAATACTCTTCTTTGTTTTTTCATTTCTTCCCAAGCGGTTTCAAAATAGTATTCTTGATACTTATTATTAGTTAGAGTTAGAATACATTCCTTATGCAAGTAAACTTGAGCAAACTTGTTCCAACTGAACTCTCAACCAGAAAATGGTCTGTATTTCAACCATTCCCTTGTACTAGTCTTTTATGGGTGAAATAGTTTAGTAGCAGGGGTATGAAATAGTACCATAAAACTACATAACCAAATAAAAGCCTCATATAGTTTTACCCGGCACCCAGACAAGCTGTGGCAAGTCGCTTGTGGATGTGGACCACCAGCCTTGGTGACATAATGCAAAAAGTAATTAAGTTGTAAGTTTAATATTGTCTTTGTTCGCTTTATACAATTATTTTACTTGGTAAATAATTGTTGAATACTGAGGTGCGGTCTCAGTCCCGGATTTGCTGCATTGCTTATTTTGAGCAGCTAAAAGGCAGCTCAAAGTGCACTATTTCACTACACGGGAACCAACTTTGCTTGCCTAATTAAATAAGCTACCAGACACACATACGATTATTACACATATGTATTCTGGAAAAAAAGACTTATGTTTACAGGTACGATGTAAAAAATGGTGTGAAAAGGGCTTGAACTCGCTTTCCTAAAAAAAGGCAGAACCAAAGGCCAAAACCTTGGAAATGCCTTGATTTCGGGCAGAAAAAACTTTCATCGTATCTTTGTCAACAGGAAAATGAAAAGCAGTGTGGGTTATTGAACCCTTTGAGTTTACTCAAAAATGACATTGACTCCATGGCGTTACCCATTACATCGTGATTAAAATCGGAATCAGCCAGGTCCGAGAAATGAAATCGAGCGAATATTATACTTGTATTTATTTCTTTGTGCACAATTTGAGACCTTTTGTTCTCAATCTGATCTTACTCGTTGTTTTGTGCCTTGAAGGAACACTTTCTAGATTCGCAAGCCTGGCTACAATGAAAAATCCAGATAAGTAAGTACATGCATATAAATTTTATCTGTAAACTGCCTACAGATTCTTCGTTTCCGTTGACTTTCAGTTTGAATTCCAGTCCAGACAGCCAGGAGTTGAGCTTTCCCATTATGTATGTATGCGTAGTTTTGGTGAATACATACGTCAAGCTCATTCAGCTTCAGCGCTATTTCTGGATTTTGATTTGGTTTTATTTCAACTTTTTTCTTGAATGGGTTTGTATTATTTCAAAATTATTATTTCTGATTCCAAGTGTCTGTTGCTGAGACAAAGTGTATAAGATTAGAATGTAGAAGGTAATGTTCAGTGTGTGAGTGTGTGTGCAGTCGAGGCGAGGATAAAGATTTATACAGAGATGACAATGCGACAGTCTGCCACGACTCTGCGAAACTGAGAGAAAAAAGGATAATGTTTTTGATTTATTCAAAAAATATTACTATTATTCACGGAGAACGACAGAATCCTGCAAATCTTTTCAATCATTGCCCTTCCGCTTCACATCAAAGCTTTTTTGTCTTTAAAATCAATACTCTGTTTCTTTTCAAGATGGAAGACTTTGCGGTGTCTGGGAGCCAACGGTGATTATAGTGAAGGAAACGTAGCTGTTACAGTTTGCCCTTGCACGGATATGCAACGAACGTACATTGTATTTTTTTTTCTTCTTCAGAGTACTGGCTCTTCAAAAATCAAGCCTCCAAAAAGAAAAAATACAATGCAGCGAAGGATAAAAGCCGGGGTTCTTCAGTATCAGTCGTTTCCATTTTACATACTGTAATAACGCTGCGTAGCTTTATGCATCACTTCTTTATTGAATAGTAAGATAACACAGCTGTCACGTAGCATAGACCAGTGCATCAAAAGATTGTTTTGTTTTGATTCCTTCCTTCCTTCCTCGGTATTCATACTTTACGTGCTAATCTTTGAATTTCGAGAATTTCGATTCTATTGACAGTTCACTGGTAGTAAATACATTATTGTATCACCTTCATCTCTCACGAGTCTGGCTGTGGTTTTAATTTTGAAGACAGCAGTTCTTATCCCGGTTTCACCACTACCACTAGGCTAATGTTTCCTACGTATTTTAAGACCGTGGATAGGGTAATGGGTAGGTATGCTAAGATCCCATAAATCATCACTAGAGCTGTAGCGGGGGCACAACTAACTCTCAAAACCAAAAGCCATATTTAAGCCACGTACAAAAAATAAGTCCGTATTGAACCGTAATATACCGTAACGAAGCATATGAAAAACAGAGAAAAATTTTATTTGATTAATGTCAGAATTTAGGTAGAAAATGAAGAAATCCTGAAGTTGAGATACCCAGAAAGATTAAATAAAATTTGAACGACTACTGCAACACTACAAGCGAACCTGGCTAGCCTGCATTCATTCACGCCCATCAAGTAGATCTACTTCTGTCTACCTATTACGCGTTTCTGCCAAGATTTGATTTATCAGAAAATGTGGCTGCTGCAAGTCGAAAAGCGTTAAGATTGACATAAACAGATTAAAAGGAACAATATCATGTCAACCGGAGTACGTCTACGTGTAGAGTAAGGTAGAGTTTATGAAGTTTTAATGCATTGATTCAGCTGCAAATCTTCCAACGTCCCAAGTCAACGATATAGTTCCTGGTTCATTTTTCGAACACCACGAGGGAAGAGAAAGGCAGGAGAAACCGAAATACGAAACTCTTTTCCTTTTGAGAAAACTAGTTCAAAGGAGACAGGGAGTCGGAGTGAGAGGTTTGGAGTAGACCAAGCAAGACTAGGCAGCAGTCAAGGCAACGAAGGGAAGGTGGTGTTGGGAAATATTAATGTGTAGTCTGTAGGCAATGCACTGCTCCTGCTCCTCCTTTAACCAGTACCTGTACCAGTGCGAGTGCAGTTGTAGCTGGAACAAGAATAAGGTTGGCTCATTCTCAACACATCAGTAGATATAAAAGTATCAAAATTTGAGAGACAACTCTATCTTGCATCCGATGCTTCGCAACCTGACAGCATAGCATCATAGCATGTTAAGGAGATACGTACTAGGTACTTCCATCCGTACCGATATATCGCATGAAAGGTAAGATTTTGAAGAAAAGAACAAATTGGCTGATTTGAACTGATGTCGTTCAAATTGTCACGCTAGAAATAGAGATAAAAGACGAGGAAGAGACCCACAGACGTTCAAGTAGATGGATGTAATTTAGGCAGAGCCCGGAGAATTGAAAAGAGGAAGAGGAGAATTTTCTTCTTGTCTTCTTCATCGCATCTCCGTGGCGGTGGCCGTTCCAGTTGCCGTTACTCTTATTACTACCACTACTTTTATAGTATTATTGACTAAATGCACTGTTAGTTCCATGGTCGGGACGCCCTGCCACCACCACTGACACCAATCTACTCCATTTCATTCATCCATTCTTTGGACCAATGTTCGGATGGAGAAATGGAGATTGTATAAACTACGATTTTTCGACTGCCATCCGCTTAAATGATGTATACAATACGTTCTGGAACTTATTAGACATCCCGATGCGTTCTTGTTGTCCCTTTATGTCGGTTGTGTGTACATTTTACATGATTGCATGTGTACTTTTTGCAGCATTTCCTCCTTCTTCCTGTCTATCGTTCTCGTCGTCCTGCGGAAAAGAATTCTTGGAAAGCTGCTATTGTTGGTGTAGAATGAAAGGACTCATGTTTTAGGTAAATGATCAACTTGAAATGTTGGGATGCGTAGTAGTAGAATCCGGAGTTGACGGAGACTCAGAGAGCGACCGAGAATGATATCAAGTAATATGAACCAAACAGAGAAATTATCCTGCGGTTTACTTTCGATAGAAAAAAATGAATGCGAGAACGAGTACCTCTTGCGAAAATCTAAGCAGGCGTAGTGTTCAGATGAGTTGAAGCTGTAAATGTATCCTAGGATGGAACATGGTTGCTACAGCTACTGCCAAAATGAAAGCTACTACTCCACTCACAACCACATAGACTCACTCCGATACTCCCGCAGAACTAAGGTTTGGAATGTTATGAGAATGAGTTTGTCCTCCAGCTTGTTGTTTGGCTTTCATCCACCATCCACCACCATCATCATCATCACACAGACACAGACACAGCAGAGCCAAAGCAGAGTCAGAGTCAGAGTACAATTTTCTTTTCCTTTAACTTCTTTTTGTCAACTTCAATTCTCGATCCTCTCATATGATTTGATGTGATGTGCTTTAATTTCACGTTCCCATCTTATCATTGTGCTCTAGTCGTCTGCTCCGTGTCTGAACGTGAGATTGTATTATAAAGCCATTTTGCTCGCGTATTCCTCGCAACGCGTCAAGGATGGCCGAAAATACGATAATACGATACGATAGGACCACACTATACATTTTATAAACTGATATTCAAGACACCAGAGCCAAAAAACTAATCATGGATTTATCACAGATTTTATCCTTTCACTCCTCACCACAGCAGCTTTAACAAACTACATAGAGCCGAATTTCGAACGTATGAATTTAATTGTATTATTTTACTTTCAAACAGTTTCATTCTTACATTATTCCCATCCAATATTGTATAACTATTTGTGGTAGCGGCGGCGGCCGTGGTGGTGAGAAAGGAAAATCACCGGTGCTTAGTCTTTCAAATCATTTGTTCAAACCAGCCAAATGCCTTCTTCAATATTTTAAGCTGGCATTTAATATCAGAAAATGTTCTAGTCAGCCACAGCCAGCCAGCTCCCATCCTCATGTTCCTCAGTTGGGATATGTATGCAGTAGATAGAGACAGTGCAGATATTTACTGAGGTAGATCAGAATTATCTGCGGAAGACACAGAATCATGGTATTCTCTTTGTTCTACATTGTTTTGTGGTTCTGCCAGCCTCTGAATCTGAATTTAAATCCTTTGCAGACTACCTAAGGCTGCACTCCATGGATCCTATTATATATGTACCTTACCGTCAAATACCCCAATATACGCAAATATACGCATAGATGTAATTATTTAAGACGCATGCACACATAACCCAAACCAAATCTTAATGCCAACACAATTTCTAATTCCTGCTGTCTTGAATCTCGTTCAATAATTCCTCCTTAAAAATATCAGCATAGTTTCTATAATGACTCTAATATGTTTCGGTCCCATTGAAAACGAATTACTTAGGGATTTAAGCAGTCAATGAAACTAAATTCAGTTGCACTTGTATTCATTCAATTTATTTTTTTTGCTTTAAGGTTTAAAATGTAAAGATAATGTTGTCTGCATCTTAATTTTTCAAACTTATACGCCTATATACATACTTAATTTAGAATAATTTTTACAATCATACATACATTTAATTTAATAACTACATTTAGGTACTTTACCCTCTTTCAGCTAGATTCACCAAAGTCTATAGAAATACGAATGCCGCGAAGACTTTCCTAATTTAAATCTCTACGTAGTAAAGATGGGAGTGTTTATACCTTTAATAAGTGTAAGCGTAAACACGATTTGTCAATTGAATTCAATAACAATTTGTTATAGCCTATGATGTAAAAGGAATTGAGTCGACAATAGTCAATCGAAACTGACTTTAAGTTTGAGCTTTCCTTACATCCCTCGTGATAAACCGATCTGCTATTGACAGGACAAACATCGTTACATTTGTGCGTGTGCTCAGCAAAAAGTAATACATATGTGACTAATGCTCCTCAAAATTTGCCAATGTTCTAACCATCTGGTCTTGTGGACTATTACATTACGATCCAAGCGGTTAGATTTGGCACATTTTTTGCAAGTTCATATTTGGCAACTTGATGTAGATGATTCATGGGGATATCGTCAAAGCCCTCTTTATGGTATTGCCATTGTTTGTGAATAGACTGAGTTTCGATTAGATTCTTCTGGAAGGCAGTACGTTCTCTGCATGAGTGCCTGCATGAAGTCATAGTGATCGAGTGCAATCATTGTTTCATTGTTAGACTTTGAGAATGGGTATCCCCATGCAATTACATACATGTATGTATTTCTCGCTCCCAACTTGTATGCATAAAGGACAATAACTTATTGTACATCATTCATATAAATAAATCAACTATGCTTTGTTTGAAAATTGGAATTGAGAAGCGAGAGCAGCCAGAAAGGAAAGTATGATACAGATCTTCAAGTGCAATGCAGAGGGACCCTCATTTTATTGTTCCTTTTCCTATCTCCTACATATTCAAGTTTCGCAAACAACTGGGAAATGCTCATGATGTATTGCTTAAAGGATTTAGTCACAGTGCTGATCACACCAGTGAGGCTTTGAAGGAATGGCAAACACGTATGTACATATGTAAAAATTATGACTGGGAAAGCCAATCGGAATAATAAGATTGTAAATCGTCAAGTCATCAGTGGTAACAGCCAATGCCGAGCAGGAGACCGGAGTGTAATTGACTGCAGACACATAAAGACTTGTGACTTGTGTTCCGAGCAGCCAACTATGGTGTGGGCTTTACTAGTTACAGTAGCATTATCATGTTCCACCATTATCCGTCCAAGCTTTTGCGCAATCACATTTGGAAACTCTTACAATTAGTTATGCGGAATTAGATGTAATCAAAGTAACATTATTTGCTGTAATCCTTAATTATTGCGCATGCTAATGATCTCGTATAAAAAACGGTAGAGTTGGTGATTGAAATAGGTGATCAAAAGTTAGCGTTTCCAATCCAATTCTTCTCATTCCATTAATATTAATGCCCCCTGACCGCATGCAGTCAAATGATGCGCAGTTAATTGGTGTAAGTAATTGTTTTTTAATGCTGTATAACACTGAAGTTTGGCCCCATGCTAGCTTAGAATACTACCGGAGCTACATATCTGATTTAAACTTAAAAATACCAGGACCAGGGACCGCCAAAAATAAGTGCTTTCCACAAAGACTCCGAATTTAATGCTGACTTATGTACATTAAAGGTAGTCATTCACTATTATTTATTATCATTAATGATAAAGTAGACAGAATTTTACACCCGTCTTAATTTGCAGTTGCAAACCTTCTTTATTTTGAACGTCAGTCAAAATGATAACACAGCAAGGTAATGAGAAGGGAATGTGATATGTATAAATACCAGTTAGTTCATTTTGTTGAGTGGGGATCATATTAGAAGCGGTAGCCACAGCCACGGTAGCATGCAAATGTAAGCGGAACTAGTGTAAATCTAAATTAAGACGATGACATTGAAGGCGGGGTAGTTGTAAACCAGAGGAAAAAATAATAACGCCATTTATATCTCGTCATGAGCATCATAATCAAGTTTTTCTTGAGCTTACAGCATAAATTATAATGTACTTATTATTATATAATTACTACATTCCTATCGGAGGAATCAAGCAATCCATTTTTCCATTGTAATGAATTATTTTTGGTTTACCATAGCAGTAGAGAAACGATAAATGTGTGTATGCATTATGTAACAGTTACTGGCACTGGTAAACGCAGGGCGGCGAAGTGAGGGTTTTCGGCAGAAGTTATTACAATCGAATACAAGCGCACTAGCACTACCTGGCTACAAGTGCCAGTGTACATTCCCAAATTTATTGCCAAGTTTTAAACTTGCCAAGTTGGAAAAGGAAAAAGCACGACCTATACAAAGTCAATTTAGGTCATTTTAGTCTATTTTATTTTGTTGGTTTTACTGTATTTATGCTTTGATTTTATTTTTAAGTCGTTTTACATCTTTATTGTTGGATTGGGTCAATCAAAGTTAATTAATGTGTAAGTTATCAGCATAGTTTGCAGATTTGTAAAATTATTTATACAACTCATAACTTGTCAGCATGTATGTATATCCACATAAGTGATTTACACGTACCCAAATAAGCTGTAAAATGAACAAACGTATGTAGGCTGTATAAACGTGTGTCACGGAAAATTATGTTTAATTAAAACAGGAGAGCAGGAGCACATTGTGTCTGGCATAGGAAATACTAGGATCCTTTCAGGACTATGTTGTAGTCCTGTAAACAGCGGTTTTATTATCCGCTACCCTTGCTTTATTGCACAGGGCAGCTATTCCATGGCATTCGTTTCCAGTAAACGGTCAATGGTAGTCCGTAACATCCAGGCAATCAATATCTCAACAAATTGTAGCAGAGTCCAAAATGCGATATGCTGTGTGTGCAGGAGTTGTAAAATCCAACAACTTTTAGTTGCATAGTTTATTTTAAGGAATACTACACTCTATATTATTCGTTCACCCAATAACTCCAGTCACAGTTCACAGCGGAATGATTTTAAGTGTACAAAGTACGACTCTGTATAGTAGTAGTACAATATATTTTAAAATCGTTCCGCCTTTTCATGTAGGATATAATCTGATTGTAAATTTTTTTTTGTTTTCTTCCACCATCGATCAACTACTTGCTCTTTGAGCCTGAAATGAAAAAAAATCCAACTGACGTTACCAATGCACTGGATCGAAGCGAAAATTCTTTGTAGGGAGTCTAATGTCACAGTTGCTGTCATTGGAGTGCCGTTGGCTGAAATTTTCATTGCAATTCCTGAAACGTATAGAGTTGATACGTAAGTGAGTGATATTTTCAATAAATATTTCACCATCGGCTCTGGAAAAAGGAATACATAAATTTTCCCCTGTGAGCAGTATGAGTTGTCTTTAGGAGTCTTAGGAGTAAAAGAGAAAGTGGATGTTGTGTTACTTGGAAAATTGAATAAAGTTAGACGTAGCTGAAGACCCCAAAGCTGAAATTTAGCCATCTCCTTTTCTACATTCAACTTGAAGAACCATACCATGAAATACCCAAACAGGCACTCTGAGTCGGTGAGAGTATCACGCAAGTCCACTGTACTATATAGGTATACCAGTGGAACTATTTCCCATATTACAATTTTGTGGAAATTAATCAGTAAATGTAATTGCTAGATGATTCAGAGATAATATCCTGGCAATTGCGATTTAATTATTAATGCAGTCAGCATGCAAGGTGTAACAAAGGTAGATATCGCCGTTGAAGGTACAAAATGAAATGTATTGAATTTCTCTAAATGCAAAACATACTAGCCACTCGTTTTAAACGGAAAAGCTAACATCCTTATTAAAATACCATCTTGCCAAGCTTTTGCTCCGTCAATGACGATATTTATATTACGCTGTACAATGCACCATCAATTATTTGATTTTGCCTTACACTTCCTTCTAAATTCTTGTTAGGTAGATACTGTTGTACACTGTGAAAACTAAACTATCTTAAAATAGGAAAAGATCCATCGAAAGCACCAAAAGTCTACTCGTATTTAGTATAATTATGCACACAGTTAGGGTGCATCTTAAGTTTCCTACTGCATTAAAAACGCATCCTGGACTGCGAGATGCGCCTTAAATGCCTTCTAGATTCACGTTAGATTTTTAGATGCACTTTTAGTGAAATTAAGACGTACCCTAACTCTGTTCATATCTATACTAAATTCGCGTAGGTTTTTGGCATTTTAGATGCACCGATTTTTACAGTGTACTAACTTTGCAAAGGTATCTCAGTCAAAGTTGAGCGTTTTCTTTTCAATCTTTTATTTTGTCTTCTCCAACAAAACATTCAACTTTTTGTTGTCCGTAAAAAGCCAGTAACATA
>JAAXYX010005982.1:0-10237 GCA_036851915.1 Ptenothrix huangshanensis
AATTTGGATGTGGTATTTGCCTGCGTTAATGGTAAAGTAAAACTAACTTCAGTCTTGTTTGAAGTGAAGGTCGATTTCACCAAAGCATCCTCAATGTGAGTCTTTATGGCGGACAGAATCGAGTCGCTTCTTCTCATATGCCAATCAGAGCCAGAACCAGGACCACCTTTCACTTCTATTATTAAAGTGTAGCCCGCTCCTATGCACGTTTGAACAACCAGTTACAAAAATCAGTAACTTCACTTTTGAATAAAAATTGCTAATAAATTATATACTGTAGCAATTAAAATTAGTAACCGTAAAAACGCTTCAAAAACATTGGACTCCCACAGCAATGAAGTTTGCCTGCGGCCATGATCGTGATTCTGTCGCCCAGCGCATCGGCTTCCTCCATGTGGTGCGTCGTCATCAAAATTGTTCGGTTCTCCTTTTGTGTCTTTACGAAATTTTGGACGATTTTGAAATTTAAAAAATGCATGCAAAATAATATTGTAGATGGCACTTTTGTTGGGTTGGAGCGGAACTTGAAGTTGTGACTTGACTAACCAAAAGTGCGTCCCAAAGTTCTTTTCGAGATCCAGGATCCATGCCCGTAGTAGGCTCGTCTAAAATAACTACCTAAGAATAAATCATGTCCAAATGAAGGCGACCAGAAAGAAAAACAAGCATGAAAAGCAATGTAAAGCATTTGAATTGTGGTCGACTGTTTTTAAGCTTTTGGTAACTTACTTTGACCAGAAGTGCAAACAAAACATAGAAAGCTTTCCTGAGGTCCAAAAAATCATTTTTCAGCATTTTCGAGCCCAAAAAGCATAATTTTAGCATTTTGAGCCAAATTTTTAGGCTTTAAGATTTTTTTTCTTGCAAAAGCCAAATGTTGAAAACGTTTTAGTAAAACATTTTAACTTCTGTAAGCAAAAATTTGAAAATATTTTTCAAAGCACTATGAAATACTGAAATTGGCTTCATTGTAGATTATTGAGGGACCAAAAATGTATTTTAGCATTTTTAGACTCAAAAAACGCCTTGCGTACTATCAAAAATGAAATTTTAAAAAGTATTTTGAGCTCAGAAAAGCATAATTTTAGCATAAGTTTAGCATTTTCGGACAGAATCAGCATATTTAACATTTTGAAAAGCCAAAAAAAGGATTTTTAAGGGGAAAAAAAGCATTTTTCTAGTAGCGTTAATTTTTACCTTGGCCCTTCCAGTAAGCGCGACGGCTACATTCAGCCGTCTCTTCTGCCCGCCAGAAATAAATTGTGCTTGTGTCCTCGCCTTATCTCTTAGTCCGAATTGTCTCAGGAGTACTCCCGCCTCATTGCTTGCTTCCTTTTTAGTCAAACCCTTCGACTACGATCCAATAGAAAACAATCAAAGTAATTACCTCCCCACAACCTCGTCAACCACCATTGATTTAGTACTCAATTATGCTACACAATATTTCTTAACTGTTGTGCGCTGGCCTTTGTCTTGGCACGTTTAGTTTAGTTTACTAATTCATTGTTGGCTATTAATTTAATTCTTAATTCCACGTGCTTACTCTTCCAAAGAACTGGAGATGCTCGGCCAAAGTCAGGTAAGGAAAGTAGACATTATGCTGCGTACAAAGTCCAAGTTCCTGCCGCACCAAGTCCATATCTTGATTTATGTCGTAACCATTGACATAAGCAGTGCCACTGGAAGGTGCCAGCATTCCTTTATTTAGAGTTCAACAAGAAAACACCGTGTAAAGACAATAGTTCCTAACTAACCTAAGCTACATACAGCGGCTCATAATTCAGTTTCAAAACTCTAAACAAATCAAACGCATTTCATATGATTGAAAAATCATTAATTTTATTTTTCTTATTTCCAGCACCTGTTAACATAGACATGATAGTCGTTTTGCCGGCTCCATTTTCCCCAAGTAGAATCTATTGGAATGAATAGACAACGACAGTAATTAATACAAAAAATCAACGTTTGTACCGGTCAGTAATTTAACACTGTATTTATTCCAGCCCGTGTAATTTTTTTGATATTTTAATTTATTGTTCTTTTAAAACTACCGTAATTTGATCGTTGAATATTTTCAGAGACACATTATCCACTGCCACTTTCCTACCAAACACTTTTCTCAAATTAAAAATCTCGATGCCAGGTGTAAGGTTTGTAGGGTCCTGTTCAAATTCAATTCTTTCTTCTCTTTCGCTATTATTGCTTTCTTGTAGTTTTCGGACAGGAGGCTTTGGATGTTTAAAATGACACCAGGTGGAGGGCTGGCAAAATTAATAAAATCCTACATAAGAAATGCTGCTTCTTGATTGCTACATTATTGCTGTTGGAGTGGAATCGCCGTAAACAGAACCTTTCTCTAAAACAAACGCTTTTGTAGCGCCCGCAGGATTTTTTGGTGGAAAACACTCGGGTGGATAGACCAACCGGGAATTTGCCCGGTTGGTCCCCCAACTTTTTAACTTTTTTCCAGGCAGATTTACAAAAATCTGCGCCATTTTTGTGTACATTTAAAAAACTGTGTGATTTTTTGGTGAATTTTAAAAAAGTGCGTCATTTTTGTGTACATTTAAAAAATTACGTAATATTTGGGTAAATCTAAAAAAAACCGTCATTTTTGTGTAAGTTTAAAAAAATTGAGCCAATTTTGTGAAAATTCAAAATATTGCGTTTTTTCTGTGTCAATTTAAACAGATTGACATCGTCCAGCTTTTTCATGGAGATCTTAAAGAAGGCGAAGCGTAGCCCTAAACCTTCGTGGCCGACGCGTAGTTGCATATGCTAGTGATGCGATGGAAATAAGATTGACATTCACTTACCATAAAAATATAATAAAATGGCTTCCGAACACTGTATTCCGAAGGCATGATATTTTCCACGTACAGTGCCAGGCAAAAGTAGAAAAAAGGGCTTAGAAACATAATAAGCATCAAGTCGGCAATTGTAAGATCATCATTTGCTCTTGCCGGTTTAAAGAAGTTTGTCCACCGAGTCCCAATCTTAGCTCCGCCGCACTCGTTCTCTGCAACAAGTCCAAAGGCCAGTAGGAGGGAAACATTTGGAAAGAGAAAGGCCATAAGCTCCTTCAAAGAGTGATATGTATCAGCCACGGCTGCTCCTAGAACCGAGAAAATCAGCCACACGACGATTCCGATCGTGATTGGTATTGTGGCTGTGGAAACAAGAACGTACTGGACAGTAAACTTAAATTTAACTTGTACCCTTGTGTAGTGTCTGTTCTAAACATGGTAAAACACCTGTTCGGCTGGAAAAAATGGCTAAAAATGGTTAATGTTTAAACCCGTCACTTTTTCAAGATTTGCCGGCACAAGTTGGTAAAAATTGATAATTCGGTCGTTCCCTGTCAAAAAAAGTTAATTTGAAAATAAAAAATTAATTTGAAAAATTAGTCGTTTTCAAAAATGTGCTTATTGAAAAATTAGCCTGTTTCAAAAAGTCTCAATTTGAAAAAAATGCATTCTTTCAAAAACTGCTGATTTAAAAAATAGTGCCCTTTCAAAAAGTTTTTATTGGAGGAAAATTTGCCATTTTTCAAAAAGTCGTTAACTGTAAAAATAAGAAATTATTACTAAACGACATTTTCAAAATGTATAAAAGGAAAAATTATACTTTTTGAAAAATATTGACTTGCAAAAATAGACTTAACCTTAACAAAGTGTTAATTTCGAAAAATCCTGAAAACTATTGAAAATCCCGCACACAAAATTTGTGTCGGTTTTTAACAGGTATGCCATTTAACCCAATTTTTACCAGTGGTTGGTAATTAAACAAATTGCTGGTCAAAACCGAACCCTGGTTATACAAGAATTATTGAAATAAAAAATTCAAACAAAAAACTTGTTCAAGAGCTTACCCCGTTCGAAAAATGCCGCTATGAAGACACAAAAAGAGATGGACGCTGTTACGTAGAGAACAAGAATGAACCAAAGAAGGGAAAAGTCACTGTGTAAAATTGTCCGATCTGGCGGAAGTGGACCCGGAAACCAAACCCAGCTAATTAAAAATATGATGATGGAGACGCTGATTACAGCAGTCATCATCGTACTCAACATCCATCCTAGTAAATGCATCCAATTCGGCATTCCCATCAGCTTCATTAATTCCTAGAAAACGAGCATATCAACTGAAAAATAAAAAGTCGGCGTAATCTGAATTACTTTTAGCTAGATTTAGTAGTCGTTCCTGAAAATTTTACTTTTGAATTTTAACAAGTTCGAATTTAGGAGAATTACGGCTCTGGTTGAGAAACAAAGGAATAAAAACTAAATTTTATTTGCATTCTTATTAGAAATAATAATTTATTTTAACTTACTCTAATTCCAGTTTCTTTTTCTGCAGTTAGTCCTCCGATCACCTGTGGAACCATAAACATGAAGCCCAGAATCCATAAGGTAGGCAAACCGAAATTAATCTCAGTCCTCCTGGTGAAAATGCTACCACGGCAATTTTCAGTTACGGGGTCAAACGCTTGCAAGGAAATCTACAAATGAAAGTCACACAGGTGTACAGTGGTCGTTGATTTTGAAGAAGAAAACTAACCAAAAATTGATGCTAACCACAAAGTTTGTTTTGGTTCACAAACAACTAAACTACACATTTTATATGTTACTAGAAGGCACTTAATGAGCTTTCAGCAGAGACAAAAGTGTGATACTTTTTGATACTGGTACCATTTGTGCATTTTTAATTTAATTTAATTTCGTTAAGTGCAGTGGAATTCTGATAGGGAAATTATGTTGCGTCCTCCGTAAACTGTAAACATGACAATTATTAAACCTTCTCCAAACACTTAAACACATTGGGCGGAATATAATAATTACTCACCGTTTCTTCGATTTCACTCCGGTTGGACAGCATCGAAATAATTGCTTTATCCAGCAAAATTTGCAATCCCACCAATCCTGACAAAGCGTGTGCGTGTGTTTCTTCTGAAAATAACGCACAAGACAAGTAATGTTTTAAATATTATCCCAGGAAATGCAATTAGGTATGTAATAATTATTAATCCAACTATGATTTATTTTCATTATATTTGAACGAATTGATTGGTGTAAACGAGTACGAGTCTTGACCTTCTAATTCTAAAATTGATCTCGGATTGTGGAAGGAGGGGGAGGGAAATCGGAGTTTGTACGAGAATTTCGTTGCTTCCAAAATATTTTGACTGCTGCTGCCCTTAAAACCATTCTCGAATAGAATGGCTGCACGTATGACTTTTTGTTTCTGCGATGACGATGACTGCATCTTAAATATAAATGAATCCAGTTCTGTGTCAGCTCCAAACCCTTGGTATTCTTTGAAAATGATAGATTTAAAAATAACATTAGCTTTATAATTATGCATGGACACCAGCATTTGAATCAACCATTTAATTAATTATATGAACTACACTAGCAAGCATGCCCGCACCCTGCAATTCAATACACGGATCAAAAATGTGATAAAGTGTAATCTTCTTTTGCCTTTCAAAAATGCTTGAGAAGAAGCTACAATTGTTTGCAAATACGTTTTCAAAATTTGGCCTTTGCAGGAAAAAAATCTTAAAGCGTGAAGCATAAAGCGAAAAATGTTATCCAATTATGTCTTACCCAATCTTTTTTTTGGATCAGCAGATTTTAATTTGGTAATAAGTTGATTCGTTAAGAAATTAGCAGGAGAATACGCAACTGTGTAAGGACATTGTGGCTTGCATTCGAATTCCTCCGGATTGAAAAACCGTTCAACTAGCATCTAATAAGCAGGAACAGGAACGCTCAGGTACAGACAGACACCATATAATTAAATGTATAAAGCCAGGATATAACCATTAGGAAACATGAATAAAGATCAAGTTTTGGGATTGGGACTAACTGCTTCGGAATATGTTTGGAAATGCTGCGTTGGATTCGCAGATTTGCTAAAGTACATGCTTTTGCTGCCGCTCATAACGTCCCTGGGGGTTGTATTTCCTTTCAAAGATTCAAAATATTCCACGAAACCACGTACCAGGAGATACACGAAAGGAATTGCGGGTGTCATGATCTCGACGATCGTCATTCGGATGTGCCTTCGTCGGTATAACCAATTCTTCCAGCCCAACAATCCCAGCCGCCTACACAGTTCTCTACAACAATTCCTTCTCCTTTTCATTTTCCGATTCCCGTCGTCCATTTTCATATAATTGAAGGTTAACTCTCGGTCGGTTTATCCTTTATCCTCTTGCAGCCTCAAGTGCAACGTAGATGAACAAATAATTGGTGTTTGTGAACACACGGTACTGATTATTTGTTTACATTGTTTACAATATGCCAATAATAATAATGGCGACCTCTGGAGCCTCAAAAGCGCCACTTGACGAGCGGCACATGAGCGGTACTGTTCAGCATCTCATGCGCCTTGACCGGATTTTGCAGTTTATAATGCAATTATGAAAAGTGATTCAACATACAAAACCAATCCAACTGACCAGTGAGAAACAGTTACTACTACCAACAACCATACAAACTACAACTTGTAACTGTCACTTGTGTACCATGGGAACAATAGTGTAGCAATGGGAAATGGGAAGTTCCACAAATGGCGCGTAGCTCAAATCTAAGAAGTAATGTAGGCCCAACATAATTACATACTGCTACTGCTACAAGCACCTCAGCTAATCGATACAATAATAATTCTTTTATTTAAGAGCGTAAACACATATTCCGTCACATAACGTGAATCACAATATTATTACATTCTACACTAGGAATATTTTGGGGTTCAAGTACGAAATGCTAATAATAATAAGGGCTATAAAATTAATCGTCATCGTCAGCACGTGATTCTTCAAGTTCAAGCAGCTTGAGCTGCCTTTCCAACGACAGGGTCTGGTGGACTAGTGAGGATGCTCTGTACTAATGTCTTAATCGTCTCCATATTCCTGCTAACGTTGTACAGTGAGAGGACCATCCTACACCATGTAGTAACCAGTTATTACGCCGCAAATTATCCAAGATATTATGCTAACGAATAATTATTAGCCATTACTCACCCTTTTTCCCCTCTTTACAATCTAAGCTGTCGATCCTTGCGAAAAGTTCTTTTTGAACCACCAATCCACGAAGCGCCTTGATTACTTCTGGTGATTCGTCACCGGTGAACCCTTCTATAGTTACTTCCGTGGCCCCTTCTACATAGTTGTAGTTGTTTTTTAATAATTTACGCTTACCCAAAAAGGCAGTTTTTTAGCGACGCATTTTTTACAATTTATACGGTAAAGGCGGTGTTCTTCGCTTCACAAGATCAGAAAACGACGCAGTGTTTATTAAATTTACAAAAAAAACGATGAGTGGAATTGATTTAGAATCAGAATTAGAGAGAGAGACGCAATTAGCTCATAAGGTGTAGGGCGATTATTTTCCTTTGCTCCACTCTGCTTCACACTGTCTGCTGCATGCTGCTGCGTTCAAAACTTTGAGTGCGTTGATGCTGCCGTAGCCAACATGATTGTTATTAGGGAAAGTGTTTTGTTCAACGCCGACGCAAAGTCCAGTCGATGGCACCGGCAGCACCACTCCACTGATAAGAGACTCTTTAAACTGGAGCACAGTTGCATGAGGGTGCGCGCTGTAGAACAAAGCAGCTAAGCCGGCAACGAAGGGTGCCGAATAGCTGGTTCCACTAACCGAGTTATACGCCGTGTCCGACGACGTATCCGCCGTGTACATAAAAAAGCCAGGAGCAACAAAATCGGGTTTGATTCTTTTTTCCCTTACCCCTTGCCCACGACTGCTGAACGAGGGAAGGAGACCGTTAAAATCCACGGAACCGACAGTTTGTTATCACATGTTGACTCTCTGCTGGATAAACGATGGAGTCACAACCCGGCCCGGTGTTTCCAGCAGCAAAAATGGTTGCTAATCCTCTCGCTACACGGCCGAAAAATATTGCTCTGCAAAGGTGTATGCGGTGTTAAAAAACCAGCTGTTAGTGAGCACTCTTGTTTCTTAGCTTCAAGTGCACAAATTGCTAACTCGTTGTCTGGGATGCCCGTATTTCACGGGCGTTTGATTATTTTTGGGTTTCATAGCCATTACACCTTTTTTGATTTGACTTTTTGGGTTTTTTGATTTTGCGCTTAGTGTACTGTGCGGCCAACGAAAAAACATAAGAGTTCAATAATTAGAGCGCGGGATTTTTTAACCTAGCAAATATCGCTACTCCACAGTGTAGGCAGAATGCATACGCGAATGCGACTTATGTACTGCAGGCCGCATTTCATTGCATTTCATGTACATACACGACGTCCCTAGCAAGAAATTACTAAAGATCCTACCAGAAGCGAATGCATACCAGACGTTGTCTGGAATACTGACTAATAAAGATTCGAATTAAATAAAATGCTTTTCTAGCGCATATTTGAATTTGCATAAGATCAAAGTATCTAAGTACATAGTTCATTACAACTACTTCATTATTTCGAAATACGTAATTAACATGTATTTCTAGCCCATGCCTGCGTAGTTGGTATTTTAAAGAGAGCCTTCCTTGAAAGACAGCCAGCCTCTAAAGATAGCGGGGAGCGGCGTGAATATTTACAATGATAGTCGGGGCTCTTAGTTGAAGTTTTACGGTAATAAAGAGATGTCGCCTACCGACATTTAACATTTTCTTTTAAACCCGAAAGTTCTTGACTTTCAGCTGTTCCTGAAACTTTTATTGGAAACTTTTTGACATTTTCGGAATAATACAACTTTTCACAACCATGAAAAATATACTTAACAAACAGTACGTATATAATTACTACAAGCTGATTTCGGTGCTAAGGAACGGATTTCTTTCGAGAATCTTTGTTCAGGCTCACGTAAAATTTATTTCTTGCTCACGAAAGTATACCTATTTATCATTTATTATGATTATGTTTTATTTTATGTTTAGAATTCTTCTTCGGAAACGCCTGTGATATCGTTGCCCTGTCCTGTAGTTTTCCACTTTTATGGCAGGTGGACGAGGATTTAAATCAATCATGTGCTGCACTCAAGTTCCTTTTCACATCCTTTCTATAAAGTTCTTACACGTTTTATAGTTTCGTATCATCCTGTCATCGTATCTGCAGCGAAGTCAATATTAGCTAAGTTTACTATTAATAGCATTTTTAATTATAGTAACCCATAATAGCAAATGTCAAGGTGTGTCAATAAAGAATAACTGCGGGAGTGATGCATAGAGAAAGCAAACACANTGCTGCACTCAAGTTCCTTTTCACATCCTTTCTATAAAGTTCTTACACGTTTTATAGTTTCGTATCATCCTGTCATCGTATCTGCAGCGAAGTCAATATTAGCTAAGTTTACTATTAATAGCATTTTTAATTATAGTAACCCATAATAGCAAATGTCAAGGTGTGTCAATAAAGAATAACTGCGGGAGTGATGCATAGAGAAAGCAAACACATGACTCGTCTCTAAATTTATTTACTCCTGGATTATCAAAATAAATATATCTTGTAACTGTGCATACGTTGGGTAATCACAATATTTACCCAACGACAGCATACATACTTTTAATGTACCTACTTTCACGTTAATTAGACATAGACATAATTAGTTACATAAACTTTATTGAATTATCGCAAGCATTTTTCCACTATTTAAAACGTTCTCGCTCTGGACTGGACTTCGGATCTGATTATGACAGGCTGACGTTTAGGTTTAGGGCACAATTATTATTATTGTTTTATACGGGCAATGCTTATTAAGTCTTTGGACTTGGGCTTGAACGGTGAGTGAAAGCCACAAGTTACTCTTTCGGTTAAATACTAAGCACTTTATTTAGTTTGTTAGAAAATATTATAATATTAAGAACTACATATTCATTGTTGAAATTCCAAAAGCGATTTACTACAGTCCCAGCATAATCACCATCAGTGATCATCCTTCATCTCTTGAAGGACACATTGAAAAGCTGAGAATTTTCCACATTTCCTGATTAATATTGAGCAGTACAATAATAATAAATTATTATTTTAAAGACGAAATAGTGCACGGAACATGAAAATGTCGATGCCGATTAAGAGAGGGATTTTAATGGATATATTTCTATCAGTGGTAGTTCTCGTTCTCATCGTCAGTAAATCCACGAGCACAGCCATGCGGGCTAAAATCCATGTTTATCCTGCGCACTGGAACACCGTATCAAAATATACTACAGATTTCCAATGTGATTATGCAGTGGAGACGGCAAAGCCTCTTAATGGAAGTGG
>JAAXYX010005983.1:0-10236 GCA_036851915.1 Ptenothrix huangshanensis
CATTTTCGTAAGCATATTTTTAAGTTTGCTGAAGATAGCCTGCCCCTAAAGATAGCCGGCCTCTAAAGATGGCCGTGGAGAAGAGGCAATATTTACAATCATAGCCCGGGCTGTAATTAGAAGTTTTACGGTATAGGGTCGAGACCTGTATTTTTGGAACCAGTATTTTGAAGGGCAGGAAATTTTTGTAATATTCAAAATTTTAACTATGGTTTAGCAAAGCTAAAATTAATACAAAGATGTTGAGAACCAAATACACACGTTCCGGTGGAATGTAATGATGAAAATAATATCACCCCGGATGGTATACTGCGTCAGATAATATGTTGTTTTATTTTTGGATATAGTTTTTGAAAACGTATATATGTGGGTATAATTTATGCAAGTAATAGCGTTTGAGTTTACTATTTATATATAACGAAATTTTAATCTAAGTTGGAATAATATACTTTTATACTCCCAAGAATTTTTTTTAATGTTTATTGAAATCTCGTGTCTACCATAAAAATAGTTTTTACCTAGTACATCGTGCACAATTTTAGTATCTAATGACATTGTACTTTGTTGTATTGTTTCTTTTAGCTGGTGCCATTATTATCGGTGTGTACTGTGTTTAAAGAAAATGGAAGCTCCAATCTCAAAGTTTATGCATGTTCAGCAGTCTGGTAAGTGGTAATATTTTATTGAACCTTTCCTGTAAGGGTAAATGCTTTCATCTTTGGGTAACAGTCGCTGCTGCTTGCTGAACTAGTAATCAGAACTGATACTGCTAATAAATCATTTATAAGCTGCTAACGCGGGGTTCAGGTTAAACTATTTCTGATAATGTAAGCGTAGATAAGTATTTAGGTCCTGATACATATGATTGTATGTTTACTGTGTCGTATGAAATTTGCAATTTGTTTATGATTTGACCTTACCGTATTTTGTTTAATGGGCGGAGAAAATGAAACTTTACCTTCGTGTCTAGATTAAGAAAAATACGTACCGTAAAGTTCTTACATATTAGGAAATCGGGTTTACTAAGTCAAGCTTATATTTTGAGCTTATATGCTACTACAACGGGGTGTAGTGCTGATAGTTTTATACATTAATTGTTATTTATTCAAAAGATTCAACACGACTGTATTACCAAAGACCACAACGAATTAATTTGATTGAAAGGGAAGTACAGTAGATTTATTTGGCAGTGCTGTGCCCATGAGAGGCGGTAGTATTGTAGTATAGAAATAAAAGACGGCTTAATTTAGTCTTTTTCGACCTATTTGTCTTTAAATTGTCTGTACAATTTTCTGTATAATTAATATTTACTGATATTTTATCATCGGGGTTCGGTAATGGATAAAACCGAGGCGACTAAAATTTGGCTTAAATTGGATTAAACCGGCGGTATTAAAAATCAGCCATCTTAGCTAAAAGTGGCTAAAATGCGAAACGTCTTAAAACGTTAACAATATTGATGCGTTATATGGTTTGTAAGATAGGTATATACCTAGTAATTTATGTTAAATACTCTAAACGAAATTCAGTTTACAAGAAACGGTATGCACTCAACTTGTGGATACTTACTCTTCATAGCATGACAAAATCGGTTGAAGAGAAAATAATTGCAATGCCAGACAAACAAAACAGGGATAAACTGTATAAAACAAATACAACTTGACACTGTCTTCCAACAAGGAGACCCTAAAAGGCTCAGTATGCTGGTCATCCTTACGATACGATGATAGGATGAAATGAATCTTGTTGAGTGTTTAGTAATAATGGAGAAAATAGTTTCCCTTGGCGCGTAATCTCTAGATTATATGAAGTTATATACTTAGTCATATTCATTTAAACCCATTTTACTAATACATTTTATTTGCCAATGTTTTAGACTTTAACCGAATCTTGTTTTGTGTGAACTTTTTACAAATGGGTGGGGGTGTACTATTACACCGGGTACTCTCACACGGTTTTGACTGCATTAGAATTAATCTGTATATTGCCGAGTTGGATGCATGTAAATGGATGGATATTTTGAGCTTGACATAGAAAGGTAGAAAGTAGCCGATATTGCTGACTAACGTAGTAAGATATATCTACATGCACTTATCTATGAATTTTAGTTTTAGGGCAGCGAATATATATGACAGTGCTGATGTTCAATTTAAGTATAATAGACTTTACACTAAGATTGAATGTAGATATTTCTTAAATCAAGTTCGCTGTTAGATGAGCTGGTACTCACTGTGTTATAATTCTGTAGATGCATAAATACATTGTTGTAATCACATAGCTTGATTCATATAGCTGAGGTCAACAAAAGCTGTCGAAATTTTTCTGAGTATATTTTTTGAATAACTACGTCTGAAACTGCATTTTCCTTTAAAGTGGTAATAAATTGTTGCATAAATAATAATTGCTTGTTTAGGTGGTTTAAAATAGCTCAGCTATTAAATTTAATGAACTAATTTTTGGGGTTAGATACTTACTGGCATCAGCCACCAACCACATCAGCTTTCAAAAGCCCTGATCTGATTGAGCTGAACTCCGACTCCGAAAAGAACGTCAAGCCCGGTATGACCAGATGCATGCATTTTCGAACTTTCTTTATGTCTCTTATTAATCATTAAACATACCGCTGACTGTAAGAATAGATGCTCTGCTAGCTGTAGCCTCATCGAATCAGTTTCAAGTTTCATAAAATGTTGAATTCGATTCGTTTCGACTTCACTCTGGTGATGGTGTTTTCCCGTTAAATAACGAATAATATGTCCAGTATAATCATTTTATTTTTTGTGCATAATTATAGTTGAGACGCGTAACTATTCTTCCAGTCAAGAAGAAGTAGAAACTGAAGATGATTGCTGCGATGCTCCAGAGTCAATTCTAGTGAAAGAAGGAATACCGGGAGTGTATGACGTGACAAGTAATGACGAAGAGAGTTGTCACCTTCTTCAAACGGAAGACGATTCTGACAACTCTGGTTAGATTTGTTTATATAGAGCGTTTATTGTTCGTGACAGTTTTAATCAAACCTAAACTAAATATAGGTGCCTATATAGGTATATTACTTAACTATTTGTGACTGGGAAAATGCAAGGATGTCATACAAAGGAAGGGTTAAAAGTAGATGTAATCTGGCATATTGCAGAATTATATGTTATTAATATTTGTTAATTCAAGCTAGGCGCTTAAATATAATACAAACCTTAATAAGATCCATGGATGGATTACGTAGATGCATACGTTTGTAAATGTAATTAGGTAGGATGTGCAAGGGAGTAAAATTGTCATCCGCTTATTTAGTTAATTATGTATATCAGGTGCTAAAGAAGGTAACAGTTTCCAGAAAGTTTCAAATCTTTGACATTATTTTTGCAGGATTGAAAATATTTGTAAGACTACCGCATTGAAATAATAAGCAGGTTCTGATGTGTAATACATACTAAGCGTGAGGTTATTATTGGCCGAATTGATCTTTTAGATTCGGAACACGTAGAAAATTCTTCTAAGTCGTCTCTTTCACGATCTTCATCCTCTGCGGAAGCCACCATTTCCGATGGAGAAGCCCCTGATGAGCATATCAACCCTAGACTGCGCCAGTGCTCCCTTGATAACTATTGGAATATGAGTGTGGAGCAAGAAAAATATTACACGGAACAGTTTCTCTTGCTTCAGTCTGATCTCAACGGGATGGTATGCATATCATGCTAAATTATTAATTAGGTTTCTTTCAATGCATTACATATTTATGAACACCTTTTGGATTTCACTTCCAGCTTTCCAACGTCAGAGTTTCTTTGCTTATTTTTAATGAGTAGGTGAGCGGTGCAGTTGCGAAGGGTTTTTTTGAGAAAAGTAAATTACCACACACGGAACTCCGAGAGATTTGGCAATTATCAGACGTCACTCGTGACGGATGTTTGGATTTGGCTGAATTCAAGACAGCAATGCACCTTGTCGTACTGAGACGGCATGGTCTCCACATACCATCGCATTTCTATGTCCGGCCGTTGGATTTCCACACAGTCAGTTCAAATATATCAAGTGGTAGTGCAAATGAATCAAATGCAAACTCAGCTGGAGGGCAACTATTGACACCACCCATAAGAAATAACTTAATGGCGACAACCATTTCATCAGTCCCACCGCAACATTTAGTGGATAGATTACAGTCGAAAAAGCCCAGTAAGGGTAAGTGTAAATCGAATATTGGTCCCTTGTTTTTTTTAAAAACCTAATTGTGGTGTCTATTCAAAACTTATAGTTGTGAAATTTAATTCGTAGATCTTTTTAATAATCCTATTTTAGATTGGACGACTTTTGAAAATGAGCCTGTTAATTTTTCGTCCACATGTGATACAAGTGGCCTCGTGGCTCCAGTGCCTGTTCGATTAACAACCCCCGAAGACAAATTATTTTTGAGCAACACAGGCAGTGCTAGTGCTAATAAAACTCAACAACTGCAACTGAAAGCTATTCAAAGACCAAAATTATCAGGACATCACCCGAAAGTTTCCACTGGAACTATCGCTCCCCCACCTGTAATTTCTTTTTCGTACATATATCAGGATAAATTTTTTTTAGTTTTTAGAAAAGTATTATTTAGCTATGTTGAACAATTGCTGTCTAATTAGTTGCGTTACCATGATTTATTTTATTTTTAGCCTCCTCGAAGAAAAACACATGTTCGAAGTTCTTCGCTGGATCTCAATCGATTAAGTAATATTCATCTTTAAGAACTAGCTCAGATATAGATTAAATATTACCATTAGCATTCCAGCATTAGTTCTAATATTTTCAAAAATACTGTGTAATAAATGTTTGGGCTAATGTCTATCTTACAGCCATATCATCTGATTCCCAAAGTCAAGCAAATAATTTGATCGGACCTGATGTGCCAGCTCGAAATTTTTTGTCTCCATCTCACCAAGGAGGTGCTTTCTCAGTGTACCGAAAACCTCAACCCCCATCAACAGCAACTATACACGAGCCACCCACAATCCCAAGCCAGATTAACTTGAAGACTACAAAGGTGCAATTGAAACAAGAAGTTGCTGACCTAAAGAATGAAAATACCATTTTAAATCGAATTTCCACTCAGCTCTTGGATCAGCTTTCGGGTCTACAAGCAAAGAAAAAAGCCTTGAATTGTAAAATTCAACAGCTTAGTACTCTTCCCACTGGGGGCAGAATCTCATAGCTAGAATTAGAGTCTCATTTGAAGTTCGACATGGCGCAAACGCTTTTTAACGTGTTGTAATCTAATGATTAGGAAACCCCAAGTTGTTATCAGCGCCGAAATCTTTTAACTAATAACTTTTACCCATTGCACTGGTTCAAAATGAAAGCATGCAGAAGAGTCTACCTTATCTTATTGTGTCATCGCTAGAACTACGTATTTTCAGGTGTAGTGAAAATCGTTGCTTCAGTATCAATAGCTATAATTAAATATCCTTTCTTCTCTGTTGGATATGAGGCTATCAGTTGATCATCTAATTTTAGGGGATACATGTGTCTATAATAATTACTAATTTTAAGGCTCATTTACACATTACTTTAACTTTAACGTTTTAAGTTTACTCTTTATTGCTACAGCAACCATAAAGTGAAGTTTCACTCTATCGCTGTTTCCATTACTAAGGTAAAGTTAAAGTGAGGTAAAAATGAGCCTTTATTAAGACATAAGTATATAACTATTATGCGGTACATAATTGCAATCCATGCATTCGTTTGGTACTGTGAACAAAATAAATTCATGCATAGGTATATATGCTTAAAATTAACGATGACGCAAATCTGGTAAGTGAAACGACACATATAATCTACCAGTAACTATTCATATTTGTATGCAAAGGAATTTGCTAACTGCAACTCGACTGAATCTATATACCTTCGTGCTAGAAATAAAATGAGAAATATAGTTTCTGAAAAAGCTTTGTATCATGTAATTATGTCTGAGTAAATAGAAATTGTGGAAAATCATGATTTATACGGCAGGTAAAGTATGTAATCGTGGTTGTTAAATAAATTAGGTTGATCCAATACAATTATTATGCACATCAAACCTTATTATGTAAATTCCATCAGTCAACTATTATATTATGTTAATTAATTTCATACATAGCTTAATATTAATACATTCGAATTATTTCTTAGTTAGTCTCAAAAGTCATTTACAAGAGCTAATAGTAATGTCTTGGATTTAAGTGCTCATTGAGTGCGCGGTATCACTCACTGCAACCAGCAGTATAGAATTAACTATGTATTAACGTTGATTTCTGTGTGTTAAACTATTTACCAGAAGCATGTTGAGATGTATCCGAAGGTGCGACTTGCAAAGGATTATTAATTACTACATTTCAGGTCATTTTGTGAATATTCAACTATTTCATTACCGTGTTCACTAAACCTTGCGTAAATGACGCTGTTGTATTAACAAAATTAAATGCTTGTGCTTAGACTTGGTATAATATTAATAATTTTTTTAAAAATATTTGCAATTACGGTAGTCCTCGCAAATCGTATTTTTCGTCTATTTTTTCAGATCCTGTGTATTAACATTTTTAAGATGTCAGTTTTTAAAAGCTTATTTATTCCTACAATTATATGTCGTGGACGTTTCTATACTACGTGGTTATTATTGAAGTATTGGAGTCTGCTACGAGTACAAACCTATTTCGAAAGTTGTCAACGGAAAAAAACTACTACGGTAGAATTTGTTGAACCGATGGTTGATGAATATGTTTTCAAATCAATAGTTGTAAGCTGTTTCTCAATTGACTCCAATTTTATATTTTGAGTGCGCTAATTTTAACATGGACTCTGATATTACTGAGAACGAAATTCTCCCTTTCCTAAGTTATTCTAAAGTTTCCAATAGTTGGTCCAAATAATTTAAACATCTTTGGGTGGATGAGATCTTATCTTTCACTTATTAAAATAACTTACTTGTAACCGATTGATTTTTTTCTATTTTATGTATTCAAAAATTGTATACTGTTGCTTTTTCCCGGAAATTTAAATGAAGTGTAAGATAAGATTAAATTGGAACATGATATTCTGACTACGATACTTCGTAGGTAGTTAGATGCGTTACTGTGCTCTATAGAAAGGATTCGAGTTGGAGATATTACTATTACTACCTACATCATTTTTAAAGTTATAAGTTCGTCCTTGGAAGACCGGTAGGGATGAGCGAAGATTATTTACTTTAAGGAAGGTTTTATGTTAGTAAGTAAGGAATCGATAATATAATAGGAAGACCATTGTGGTAAGCAGCATATAATTATATAAATATGTACCTATATATTTGTTATTTTGAGTCAAGTCAAAATGTATCATGATAGATATGTAAGCAAATCATGTCTTAAAACGGGAGAATCAATTATTACAAATGATCTTAAAGAGAAATAAACTATGGAGTTCGTTGAAACTCACCGACCTATATTTCTGGATTTAAAATGAATGAACTCATTTAAAGATCTGCAGATGTAAAAAGACAGTTACATAACACCTTTACTATTTCCATTGAGGTCACGCCTTTCCTATTACCTTGCCCTTTCTTGGAATTGTAGTTCTTGAACTTCCATAAATATGTAACGGTAAAGGTTGCAATTGTAGTTTTCTAACGTAATCCGGCGCTTTGATACATGGTCTGTGCCACACAAGGACAACCATATACCGTAAAACTTTCAATTATTCCCCGCCTCCAATAATTCCCGGGGACAAAAAGATAGGGTTAGAAATACTTCCCCGCCTCTAATAATTCCCCGGTATATTATTAGAAGGATGCACTTATATTCCCAAGCTACTATTATTAGTTTACTCTTAATCTGATTGGATGACCACTGAAGACAACACATTTTTCACAAAAGGAGGAAATATGAAGAATTTAGAACTTTAGCATTAATATTAGTAAATTCTAAAAGTTACACTTTTTGATGCCTATAAGTAGCATTTTAATTTATATAACAATAATGTCAGCATAAACTTCCGAGTTTGGTAATAATTCCCCGCCTCTAATAATTCCCGGGTCGGAAGAGTTGCTCACCAAACAATTCCCCGGGGAATTATTGGAAATTTTACGGTAATTACAGGTAGGTAACTGCTTCAGGTTGCCTGTCATCTCGTCTCGTGCCTTTTTTGTGCATCTTCTAAAGCTGAGTCAGTGTATTCCGCAATTTATATTTTCATGCTAGGACAGGAAGGGCATGCATATGTACTAGGTGTACAATTATTAATTCAGATAATAGGTGTGTACATTCAAGATGCAAGTGTTTGCGATGGCCTAGGCGACGGCGACCGTGCCGTGGATCTGTTTCTAGCGGCTTATAATGATGTAAATTCAAAATGAATTTTAATATACATGTTGGTATTAATGCTGCCGACGATGAGCTCAGAGCAAGGACACAAGTGACAGAAATGAATTATTAATAACCAATATGAATTTATTACTATATTATTATCAATCGACAATTTTGTTCGTCATCACCATTCCACATAACGATCTAGGAATATCAATATCATACGTAACGTGTACACATCAGGTATCGATAGTTTACTTTATTTTGTATGTAGGCCCGCTAGGCAAATGGTTCGTGAGTAATGTTACACGTAATGTACTTAGATTATTATACTGGTTTCCTTTAACATAATTATACCCTCTCTCTGGGCAACTCACAGACAGAGACACATTGAAACATCTTCAATCACATTCTCACCTTAAACCAAAATGGATACTTCAAAAGTTGTCACGTTAACATGTACCAAATTCATGTTGTCATTACTTTAAAGACAACCATTCAAACCTGGTCTGCTTCTTCCTGATCGTAATCAACACAGTGGTGCAAAGGTACATTTATTTGTCCTGTACACAAGCTTAACGTCATTATTAACTATATAGTTGATATAGTCATCATTATCATTCTTGAATCTTTCTATCTGCATACATAGTCAAGTTGTTGAACAAGCCATTCCTAACAACTGTATTTACTCGTGTCTTGCACGTATTGTATCTAACATTTTAATTACTTAGATATACATATAATATCAATAATATACATATTTATTGTTGATTAGTGCCGGTAACTGTGACTATGAGATACTAATTACGGCTGATAGTTGCTTCTGTTGAAATTATTATGTGAGGAAATTAGTTTATTTTCTTACACCTACAACAAATAAGAACCTATTACGCCATCATTCCACTCTCCATTTACAAATCGTCTTATCTGAAGTGATTAGTGGTTGTAAAAATTAAAATATTAGTTAGAAACATGACATGAACAACTGAAAGCTTCAATAAAGACTAGAGTATCACGCTCATACAAATTAATGGCTGCATACGTAATGTATGGATGTGTAGATTTTCAACAAATGTGGTATATTTTTGAACACGCTTATACAAATATGCGTATGGCACACTGTCTACAATCAGTGATCATTAAATAAATAATTACAATACAATGGTACTCTTCTAGATAACGTTTCTGGTATGAAATCATAAAGGTATCACAACAAATGAATAAATAACAATCATTCAGTTTTTTGATAGCAAGTGTTTTTTGTTTGTCACGACAGGGTAGTTTTAGGATAGCGCGCATATGTACACATGATGATATAATACAGAATGAACGGCCTACGTGGCCATTAGCATAATTTTGAAGAACAGCTAAGGATCCTAATAATGTTGTTGTGTACACATTATCATCGAAAGTCGAAAGGCGGTAACAGTACAAAGGTGAAATTTTTCACACTTTAATATCGCAGAACATTTCAGGAGTTCAATATTGTAAAATATAATTTGAATGTTGGTCATAGTACTGCGAGAATACATACTTAGTATTACACATTACACCAACCTGAAACTAGCTAACCGTTCGCACCACATGGAAAATATCTAATCCTATACATACAAATCGACTAACTACGCTAATTGCTAATAACATAATAATGCTTATTTGTGTTTATGACAGTTTTGATAAACACAAAATTAAATAATGCATGACATTTCAAAACGAAAACTGCATTTGAATGTACGTATGTAGGATTACAGGCAGTTTGTTACCCAGGCTTAGTTCATACTATAGTCAATACCTAAGTTATTATTATTCATTTACTTTGATAGCAGATCCGTCCCGAAAGTCATACATTAAGCGATAGCTACGCTACGGAAAAAATAAGGGTAGCTTTTGCCATCAACCCTTTTACTTCATTCAATTTCCTGCCGTTTAATTAAAGTCGTAGTAA
>JAAXYX010005984.1:0-10236 GCA_036851915.1 Ptenothrix huangshanensis
CTTTTGGTTAGCTATAGAAACACTACAAGTTATTGGTATTGCTTTGTGTAAGGTACAAAAGAGATGGTGTGAGTGCTGAATGTACACTGAAAGGTAACTATTGTTGCGTAGTCAGGACAGAGCGTTGAAACACAGCAAAATATTTCTAATCATTAGCGAGTACATATTTAGATTATATTTCTTACTTTGTACTTGAACTAAAGTGTTTCGTTCTGCAAACTTGTTACGTTTTTCTGAAAATTCGAATCATGGGTAAGTATTTTATGCAACATTAGTTGTTTCGATTTATTACTATTTTATTGCAGACAATGTATGAAGTTTGATCTATCTTTTTCTGTGATAATCTTTCCAGTAGCGCACTAATAAGTTCTATTTGTTTTCAGATTCATTCATCTTTTGCCTCTGCGCGGGAGCAATTATACTGCTAATTTTACTCTATGGATCATATCACAAGGTTCATTCCATTTGTTTTTACGTATTTATTTATTTTTGTCTATAATTGTAAGTATCCGTTTTCCTCAAATAAGTCAAATTTTAATTACATTTTTTCAATTTGTTCAGACCGGGAAATTACCAAACATGTTGCCATGGCTTCTGAACCACACTTTCCTTACCGCGTTGTCTGCCTCGTGTTTCACCCTAACTTCTGTTTTCATTCTGTACATGACCTTGAACCCGGAAGATTTTGGTGGTGTATTGTTCTTCACAATGATACTAACTGGAATACCAACTTTTGTCGGGTTGAAAGATTATCTTGGAAATTTTAACCGCGGACAAGGACAACGGTATGTTTATACAAAAAGGAGATGAGTCAATCAAGAGAGTACACAAGGCCAGATAAGTTCTTCTAATGAACCCATCACAAATTGATACTTTTAAAAACTCTTCTACCCCGATTTTGAATTTATTGGGGCAAAGGCGTAACTTTGACTGATCTCATGTAATTACATATATCTTGGGATGGTACAAAATAAAGTCCCTCAGAATTTCAAGCGAAAAATGTAGGAAAACTTTGTGGCGTTTTGTGGATTTACTTTTACGGAATTTCGGGCAAATAAAAATTGAGAAAATTGAAAAATTCCCAAAATGCCGAGAATTTATTTTTAATGGAATTTTGAGCAAGAAGTAAAATATTTGAATTTACTTGAAGGTTTTGGGAATGTTGGACAAAAAAAGAAAATTAAAAATTAAATTGGGAGTTTTGAGAATTGTGTTAATTTCGAAAAACTACTGGGAATTTATTTTTACAGAAAAAGTTTAGGCGTTTTGGAAAAATATAGTGGGAGGGGGTTTATTTTTATGCCCTTTGAACAATTTGAAATTTGTGATTTTCCAACCCTATATAATTATATCTCCCCGATTTTTCCTTTTTTTATTTTTAACGTAAATAGCAATTGAGTTTTTACATGTCTGATAACAGATTAATTATTAAGTGTTGTGCAAGTCTTTTTTAAAGATATACATTACTGTCAAAGTTATTATGATTGTTGCCCTGATAATGTTTAAGCTTGATCAAACGCTTGAAGTAATGGTGTCGTTTTGATTAACAATATGTGTACAAGTGTATGTATAACTACTCTATTTTGACTTCTCAAAAGAACCTAAAAGTTCTCTAAAAATTCCCTAAAAATTAGAATTTTCACAACCCTACATCTGATTGAGTTGTACTCGTCCTGCCCAAGTATTAGCGTAAGTAGCAATAAAGTTTGTAAAAAGCCTGAATGCACATTCTTTAAAATCGAACTGCGATCCACTGCACTAATAAATGTATTTTGTACTCTTTGAAGTCCATCTTATTATTCAACTAATTTTACCAACCTGCATAGATTTATTATTTCCAGCATTTCATATTAAATAATGTACTTTATTCGCGTAATAGTTGCGTTTGGAGTTGTGGTGCTTTGATTTTTCTTCTTGGAGCATGCACACAGGGATGGCACCATGTAATTAGTTGTCCTGCGAATTTCGGGCTAGAAAAGTAAGAAAATTCCGGCATTATGGATATTTATTTCTGAGGGAATATGAGGGATTTTGGGGGAAACAATTGTGAAAGTTCCTATCATTGTGGGCATTTAATTCAAGAAAATGTTGGAAATACGGAAATGTAAAAATAAATCTAAAAGTTCATCTCTGTATCCTGCAAGCTGCTACAACTTAATTATGCATGTATATGTAGCAAAATTACGTATTTAGCAAAAGAGCGTACTGCATTTCAATTCGTTATTAGTATTCAGTATTTCATGAATATGACAAAATTTGGAAATACTTCAAATTTATTATTAAATAAAAATTCCCAGTATGTCGGGAAAACGCAGTGTGAGATTTATTATTTTGATTTTTGATTCCCTTTTACAAAAAAATCAAAATTGGGGATTTTTCCTACCCCTATACACATAGGGATGGCACAAAATAAATTCGCTGGGAATTTTTGGCAAACAAAATTGGGAAAATTCCCGGCATTTTAGGAATTTATTTTTGAGGGAATTTTGGGCAAAAAAATATAAAATTGGGAATTTACTTCGAACTTTTGAAAAGTTTGGACAAAAAGAGGTAAAATTGGGAATTTATTTGGGAGTTTTGGGAACTTATACTGGGAATTTATTTTTAAAGGAAAATTCCCGGCATTTTGGGAAATTACGGTGGGAGGGAATTCATTTGTATGCCCTTGGCATAAAAAATCAAGAGCGGGAATTTTGCCAACCCTACCTACACACAGGTTTCCTTCATATATTATCTTTCCTGTTATCATTATTGGAATCTTTACGGTAATTATAAGGCGCCACATAAAAGGGACAAAGTATAAGGAAATGTGCGACCGAGTGCTCGCAATTTTTTTGTTTGCCTAGCCTAGTGACCTAACAAGGCTGAAAACCTAGGAATTGTTTAAAAACACATAAAAAGCATGATGGCCTTGTAAAAATCCTAAAATGCGTAAAGTGCATAATGAATTCTATGAAGATAAAAAATAGCATGACTGTTGAATTTAAAAAATAAAAATTTGAATTTGCAGCTATAAAATGTAAGAAAGCTCGCATTTTTGAAAATTGAATTTTTCTTCATTAAAACAATGGGTTTACAAAGCAGCATAAAAATCAAATAGGGGTTCCAAAAAACATACAAAGCAAAACGAGATTTAAAAAACTAAAAACAACATAACGTGGATATCCGGCCAGGACGTTCCAGAGAGTCAAGGCTTGGAAATTTAATTAAAGCTGTAATTAGAAATTTCATTGTATACATACCTAAGTATAAAACCAATTGGCATTCTAATGTTCTACATATGTAACTATACATGCCTATTTGCATATCGTCGGTAATTGAAATACATAGTTAAACTCCATAGTAATTTACGTTGTCGTTCAGATATTGGCTAAATAATAAATTCCATAATGTAAGTAACTTGGTACATATTTTTAGGTATATGTTGAAAAATATTGAACTATTGAGGCTTCTGGTGTCACTGTTATTAACCTTGACGTAATCACCAAGTACTTTCGGAGGAAAATACAACGTCTGACTTTCGGTATGTATGTGTATGTTCTTAGCCTACTACATTTGAAAGAGTAATTACATGTACCTACATCTTGCTCTCACTTAGTCAGTTAACGCTAATTACATTACAAGTTATTGGTATTATGTAAAGGGTAGGAGGAAGGACATTGATTACTCAGGATTGATATTCTAGAGATTCTAGATTACCGAGTCTTGGCACGGTTTTAGAATAGAGTCAAGGCAGAGCATTGAAGCACAGCAGAACATAACTTATTATTTTAATAGTATAAGAATATTTCATGCACTGGAATAATATCTGGAGTCCCTCCGTAAAGTTTGCATCCTAAGCTTGTGGTGCCTTTTTGAAAATTGGTTCAACTATGGGTAAGTCTCCATGTAGATTAATTAGTATAGATTTTCCATGTTACATTCAATTTGTGGTATTTTTTACTTACTTTTCTGGAAAACCTTTAAAGAACTGAACCAATTGTATTTATATGCCACACTGATTTCTTTTTCAGAACTATTCATCTTCTGCCTCTGTGTGGGAGCAGCTTTATTGCTAATTTTACTTTATGGAGCATACAAAAAGGTACATTTGATTTACTACTTTTGTGTATATTTGTATTTTCTCAATAATATGTCAAATTTTAATTTCCTAATTTTTCAAGACTGGAAACTTACCGAACATGTTACCATGGCTGCTAAATCACACTTTCCTTACCGCGGTGTCTGCTTCGTGCTTCACCCTAACTTGTGTTTTATTTCTGTACACCACCGTCAAGCGGGAAGATTTCGGCGATTTTTTATTTTGTTTAATTCTACTAACTGGAATACCAACCTTCGCTGGGCTGAGAGATTACCTTAGAGGCTTTGGACAACGCCACTTAAATACAAAAAGGAAGCGTCCCAAGCCATGGGAATCCACTCGGCAAGACAACTGGTTCCAATAAACCTATCACAAGTTGGCAGAAAAACGTTACTACTTTCGTCTAGAATTCTTATTTTATAAAATTTTTCAGGCTTATCCAGACGCCATTGGAATATTCAAATACACGAATAAGTACTTTTATCAGTTACTACATTTCAATGTTAAATTACAGGTCATGGAGGTAATTGGTGAAATAACATTGGAGGCAAACATTTGTATGTGTGGAGGTAGTTTTTATTCTGGTAGAAGTACATATATTCATCTTGAGACAAAATAATTCATTTTGGAGACGAAAGTAGCTATTTAAGAAAGGTTTTAATTCCATGTCATTTAAAAATGGTCATAATTATTCATCAAAGGTAATATGCTAGTGATTGGATTACACACATATTTGGACCCCGGAGGAGCATAAAAACAATTTAAACTACCTGACACAAACAGAACGATATGCTATTATCTATTAAAAGATTCATTAAAATGTACAATTACAATCATAATCTCATTCCAAAAACCTCATACATGTGCATCTACTGAAAAATTAATTACTGTTCATTCCACGAAGATAGTACAATGCTATGGTTTTGCTGATGTTAAACAGTGACTCATAAAAGTTTCTCTCATATGTATGTACCACCTAAAATGTGCGGGGATAGTTATCACAAGAATTTATGTTGTATAGTGACTCATTAAGATCGCCACTTAATCTCATTCCATCCTGTTCTACACTTGACAAACTGCAGGAACATACCAACTTTAGTCTTAGCATTACGAGAAACATCAAGTTAAGATTAAAACACTGCAGATACATATTTCTGGTTCAAATATGCTTATTCAGGTAGACCAGTCGACAAAAGAAGGTGATGGTGTCAGCTCTTCAATTTTTAATGCTACTGGTTTCCTCAATAATATCTTACTACAAAAACGGCCAGCACATGAAAATGTTTGACAAAGATTCCATGCCCTATGTCCTCCACACTTGTCAGTGCATTCTTCGAAACAGTAAAGCAATTTATTACTGTATATGTATAATGATACCAATTCAAGTTATAATAACATGCAAGGAGACAGTAATTAATATGAATTATTTGAAGAGATCTTACTTGGTGTATGTGTACAGTGGCTATCGAAATATTGCTGTTGAAGCAACAGTTCCTTATTAAGTTCAAAATTAGCTTTCGGTACGTATTCAATACACGGTATGAATGACGTTTTAAAAATAATTTAAGCATTGTTATATGGTATTTTTTTACCAAGTTGTAAAGAATCATACAAAAAATTAGTTGTATTTAATGGAAACGATTGACTCATTTATCAAAATAATTTGGTGTCATTTTTTAATCAAACCTTTAAACAATGCATTTTAATTTTTTAAATTGTATAGGTTTATTTTTTTAACCTGGTGTTACATTGAGCAATGTCATCCATTCGCGTAATAAGTTCTGTGTGGAGCTTTGGTGATTTCCATTTTAGTTCTTCGAGCCTACACACAGGTACTCGTTAGATATTTTTCTGATCTAGAATAGATATCAAAATATTCCTTTTGTATTAAATAATTACCTAATGCATGTATTTTAATTTTCAACTGTTCCCTGTTTCAGATTCGTGACTTCCCGGATTTACAATTATGGCTGGTTAACCACACATGCCTTACGGCCATCTCCACGGCCTTCTTTACGATTACTGCCATATTCTTGCTACACAATTCTTTGCGCGCCTTAAATTTTAGTGGATTATTGCTTCTTTTAATTATTATAACTGGAGTAGCGACTTTTATTGGGCTTGGAGATTATCTTAAGGATGTCGTATGATCTGCTACACGGCTTTTAATTTTAAATTAAAATGGAGATATTACGATTTTCTGTAATGGCGAAACCTTAAAAGCAATTCAAAGGAATGGATGATTTTGAACTAATGGATGAGAGAATAAAGTAAGGATTCTTACGCTCAATTTTAAATGATTTTTTTGTGATGTTACCAGGCGCTACAGGGTTTTGCATGAGTTTGTACTAAAAAAAAATACTGAACTTGAAATACCTACTTGAAATACTTAGGTATATAATGTTATGTTGAATACAAATCAATATTAAATTATAATATATCATATAATGGAGCAATTAGTTTTAAAATAACTTTCATTTGTTTTTGCCCTCTATTGATTTTTAGCAATTTGTACTTAGCAACCAAAACTATTTATTTCGAAATAATTGCCACATTTTACATTTTTTATCACGATAAAAAGAGATATTACCATTCTAGCATTTTCCCATTTTATCTTATTGGATATATGTAAACGTTGCTTTTTAATTAGAAAACGCTCATAAAACTTTGAACCAGGTACTACGTAATTGGCACAAAGTGGTATATATAATATTCTAATAGTTACGATTTTGATAAATTGTACAAGGTTTAAGAATTAGCAAGCCAATTAATGAAATTTGAAGCACAAGTGTAAGAACATTTCGTGACGGTGTCTATTTATGTCACCTGCATAATAAAGTTTAAATACATACATGCTGATTGTGAAGTTGTGAGTAATGATGCGCCTAATGATGATAACTATCTATTGTATTTATATATATTTAAATATCCGTTCGATAAAATGATTCAGAAGTAGCTCATAGTTAAAGTATTTTTCGGTTCAGAATTTGCTAAAGAAATTCGTATAGTCAGGATACCTTAAATTACGTAAAATACCTAGGCGCTAAAGTTACTATATTAAAATCCAAAAAAGGAAATAGTGACAATAAAAAAGTTAATACTAATTTTGTAAATACCGTAAAATGCATAAATACGGCCACCCTTTATAGATACGTACCTATATACCCCGCCTCTGAACGAAGCCGGCCTCTAAAAGTCTCTAACAGAGATATGACTAGAATAAATCAACTTGGAACCTTGGAATTTGAACATGTTTCCTAAACAATTATTCTTTAGGCAAATCAATAACATACAGAGGATAATACTAGTATTTATGCTTACAATGGTAGCCGGAGCTATAATTAGAAGTTTTACGGTACTTTACTCCGTTGCCATGGTGCATAATCAAGACAACAAGTAATTTATTTATTCTGGCGATAACAAGCCCCATTATCCGAGATAATCTTGAAATCTAGCTACAAAAACCCATAATTACACACACCATCGGAAGAATGAAGCGAAAATAATTGACAGACAACACAGCACGTAATTGGCATAATAACCTTCAGAGATAGAAATTGTTTTCCATACTGTATATAAAAACGGTGTCAAACATAATTACATGTAAACGTGATAAAAAAGCAAATAGTAACTTAAAGTATAAATAGTTATTTATTTGGTAGGAAAGTTCATTAGAAGGAAATATTGCTTGAGTTAAGTACTCATTAGAAGGTGGAATATTGGGTAAGGTATACCAGTCTGAAATCGTGCGTCTTTTGCAATACTAAGACGTTCAAAATACGCTCATTTACAATTTCCTACGCAAATCAAATCACTGTAGCTTGAAGTATCAGTCAATTGTATCTTGAATATAATTGCAAATTACTGTAGAGTCCAAACATCATGTTGTTTAGTTTATTTCTCTATTTAGGATTTAACCTGCTGGTAAATGTAACGCACTCCATGAGTGCTTACAAACACTATCCACTATTGCAATCTCGTAGTTTAGAGGATTTTGTAATTACCTTTAGAGAAAGCCAGTCAATGGGTTTCTGTTCATTCAAATTTGTCTATATGAACTTCATTGAAAGAAAGCATCTTCAGAAATCCCAAATAACTAAAGTCAATAAATTCTTAGCTAGTAAATATAGTACGGTGCAGCTAATCGAAAAAAGTCCACCGAAAAATACTGTACAATCAATCACAAACCGACATCGAAGTAAACGTCCCTTTGAGGCAAAAAAGTTCGAAGAGCACTGCGAGAGTATCGTCTTCTATTTCGAAAATCTACCAGATTTTCCTCCGTTATTTGATAATGTAGGACATCCTGTCAAAGATATTTACATTTTTGTCAGTTCAAATGAAAACATTTTGAAAAGTATTGTATCCAATTTGCCCCCCAAAAAATTCAAATACATACTAAACGTTCACATATCTCCAAATCAAGTCATAAATCCAAATCTAATGAATCAAAAACTGTCTACCCTTGAAGACTTTGACCTAAAGTTTTCGTCCAAGAACAAAGTCAACCTTAACGGAATCACATTCAAAATGATAAGTGTACACTTTCCACCCTCAATAGTGATCCAGAAGGATAAAGTCATCAGCGGATCTCTCAATCAACTTCACAATCTGGCAGCAAAATATTTCAACTTCACTTTTATCTCAGACACTACCGTCGGTTCGGGTAAACCACTTTCGAATGGAACGTGGACAGGAATGATAGGAATGCTTATGGCTGGAACTCACGATATTTGCTCAGGTCTTCGGACAACAGGGTCAAGGCTGAAGGTTATAGATTATACAAACTATATGCTACCCAGTCCCGCTGTTTTTGTTACTTCGATTCCTCAAGGTCAAGTATCCCTGGCTGCCGTTGTAAATCCTTTCACTCCGACAGTGTGGATCCTAGTACTATTAGCATTCCTTGCTATCCTCCCACCTCTATTTCTATTCATTACTTTCGCCCAGAAGAGAGATAATGACAGACATTTACACAAGAAAAAGAACTTGTACAACAACCTATACATAACAGCCGTCCTTCCTTTTGGAATATTTCTGGAACAAGGCATCACTATTCCAAAATCTACCAGATTCCTCGCAGCCCTTTGGATTTTCTTCACACTCGTGATGGGTACTGGCTATAAAGAAAAACTCTTTTCCTTCCTAACATTCCCGGAACCCGAGCCGATTCCCAGAACACTTGAAGAGTTGCACAAGAGCTTAGACTTCAAAGTAAACTATTACTACTGGAGGAGCTCCCTCTACCATCTCTTCACATCTTCCGAGCACAAAATCCACAAGGATATTGTCAGCAGATTTAAATTAATAACTGACGGAGCTCAATGTGTCCTTGAAGCAGTTCTTGAGCCGAAAACAGTTTGCATTGCAGCAAAGTCCTTGCTACGAGTTGCACTAGCTTCTAATGCAACTCTAATGACTCAGTTTGAATTAGGAGTTTTTAGTGAAAATGTCATGAGTCCAGACCCTCTCTACATCGGCGTAGGCCTTAGGAAAAATTCCATCTATACACAAGACTACTCTACCATAACGTCTATGTTAAGGGATGCAGGTCTGCTGATATTTTGGGAGGAGAATGAAATCGAATTGTTTCAGCAAAAGGGACAAAAATGGCTGCAGTCACAAAATCATAATAGTACCTACACGCGCTTGAAGGGTTTAATCAACGATTACTTTGGTCCAGCAAAATCACTCCGTGTAGCAAATTTTTACATAGTTTTCATTGCTCTTGTAACCGGTGGCTTAGTTTCTCTTGTAGTTTTCTTAATTGAGGTGATCGTAATGGATTTTGGTGCAACGAAACGCTCGTGTAAATCACTATTGGCAAATATTCGAAGTTTAATTTGTGTACTTGTCTCCTTTATTGGTAAATTAAAAGCATTGATATTGTACTGTGTTGTTCAACAACTTTTTATACGCATTAGTTTCAGACAGTGCATGAGGTTTTGGGAAATTATTATTTTTTAACTTAATTTTTACAACGTATTTTTTATGTATGTATGCATTTACATGTTGAAGGTAAATACATGTTGACAATAATTCTGTCATCAGAGACACACATATTTGACCGTACAAAAATCAGTATATTTTCCGACTTTCAAAATTTAATGGAATAAATGAAGTCGGTATAAATAATCAAATAAGTCACAGTAGTC
>JAAXYX010005985.1:0-10228 GCA_036851915.1 Ptenothrix huangshanensis
TTTATGCGCTGGCTTTCACTTCCTTATGCAGTTTATTTTTGGGAAAGTATGAATAGGCATATGATTGCATCATCAATAATGGAGATAGATATGTATATTTATGGTGAAACACGAGAGGCGACATATTATCAAAAATTGCTCTGATTTTATAATACAAATTGGTTGTTTATTTATAATCTAAAAATAATAGTTATAAAGCATCCATAAATTTCTCTCCTGAGCATTCTGATTTTGGAACATTCTTTCCGCTATTCTTGACACAAGAGCTTACGTTTACAGGTAGAACATAACTATTATTTTTTATCGTCAGGTTCGCCATGGTTTTGGTAGGGTTCTGTCTTAATTATCCCATCCATACATTCACCTTGCTACGATATCGAATCATAATAATTGAAGATGTCTCAATTAAAGCACGTAGGTATCTTGTAAATACATGTAAAAAAATAATTGTACCATTCAGATTGGATAAAATGCAAGGTTTTCAATCGTCGATAATATACTAAATTCTTATCTAATACATATATACAATTCCACGATTTTTACGTAGGTATAAAACAAAAATACGGTTTGCGAATTCATGTGAATATGCTTCTATTGTTAGGCCATGTGGTAGCAATCCACGTACATGGTACATGACACTTCAAGTTTAATCTTGTAGCATTAGCACTATGCATTTAAGAAACATTAATTAGCTTAGGTATTTAAACATTCAGATATTGAATCCCTATAAAGTCGTGTATTAATTAACACGTACATTTTTACTGTTCGTGGATTCGGTGAGATTTTCAATGGTCGATTCTTGAAGACGAATAATTATTAGTAGTTTGTAGGAAGGACTGGTTGGATAGTTACTCATTGTGGTGATTTTTGCAGGCACAGTCACAGGCACATCTCTTCACACGCGACTTTTCAGCATCTGTCGATCTCGGACGAATAACTATGAATAGAAAAAGTCACGTTTTAGTTTTCGTCAGAAAAGAAAGCCTATTACAAGCACATTCATAATACTGCCAGATGAAGGCAGTAGGTACTACCATAACATGACATGTAAATACCTACTGCATCTGCTTTTATTTTCAGTTCGAAGCATACATAGACGTTGCTAAATAGTAACTACAGCTCGTGGGCAGATCACGATCACTATACCCATATAATAATAGATGAAACATGCAAACCTTAATTGCGGCTATAAGTTTTTATTTGTGATCTTTATCTCATTCAAAGTCCTTGAAAAATAACATTTTCGAAGCTTCCCGTTCAACGAAACATTAATCTCGTGGAGAACACGCTTCAAAATTCATATTCATGCTATATGCATTAATATTTACACATAGATCAATAAAAACACTGAATGGCTTACCGTGCTGAACGTGTTGACGAGGCATAATAGGAATAGGGTGGTGTAATGCCCGCTCCCGGATTTCATTCGATTGGGGGATTTGATGTTGCTGTGGGATTGAGATGGGTTGGAAATGTTGTGGGGGTGGAAGGAAGATTGGACCTTCCTCAGAAGATTGGCCTTGTGGAATTATAATGGGAATGAGATTTTGTTGCTGTGGATGTTGAAATCCTAATGGATGAGAATCAGGATGTCCACCTAATGGAATCGGTCCAATGATGTGGATTGGAATATTTCCCGAGCCAGAAGGAAAAGCCATGTTCGGATGGTGTGGTGGTGGGGGTGGTGGTCCTTCCATGTGCATCAGAGGAACTGGTGGGGCTTGACGATGATCGTTACCAGAATCGCAGGAAATGGCCATTTTCTCACCTGTGAAGTGTAAGTATCTGGGATCCGTTGACATGTTGATGCCCAATAATGGCGGTAATGGCTTGGCTTGTTCATCTACGATTTCCTCGGCCTTCTTCTTTTCAATGATGCAGTTCATGTGTGAGCGTTGGTTCCTCTCGAACATGTGCTATAGCAATTCATATAATTAGAAAAATCAATATTCGAGATTAACCTTGAGCACTAATTCTAAGCCGATGGTGGTGGCAATGGTATACGGAAAAATAAAAGTCAACATTTTGTTTGCGATTTATAGAGTTCTCAGAGGTCGTGTAATCTGGCTTCATTTGTCCTACAAAATATATACTGCGGAAATAGGAGCACTTGTAACCTGAAAGTAGTTCCTGAGATTGCATGGTTAACCCCTCTTAAGTGCGCAAGTTTTGTTTTTTACCAGATATAGCATTAAGTTAAATTGCCCCTACCTCGATGCCTCTGATATTTCCAACATATTTCTTTACCGTTCATTTCATTTGAAAGTAAATATGTAGATACATGTATATAAACTAATAAAAATTGGAAAGTGTAAAAAATCAAATGCAGGGTAGAATAGAAAAAAGTTATTACTGCTGTATGCTGATTACGATGCTTGTTAGTCTTAACGGTTGTTGTAATACAACGTGTGCATCATAGTATGGTTATCTCGAATCACAAACAGAACCCTTGTCACACATTGACAATTCACTGGCCACACTTGTCTTGTGAAAATTAAAGAATGTGTGCACCATTATATTAGTAAGTTTAATTTCAATACTTTTTAATTTCTTTCTACGGCCGACGTGTAACATTTGCTTTTCCTTATCTCCTTCATCGTTCTAGAGTACAATGGAATATGCACTGCAGTTCAATTCTAACGTAAGATGGAATGAAAATCAAAATCGAATCCAGTGCATATAGACTGCAGATTCACACATGTCTTTAATGAGCACTGGTGACAAATTCCAATTAGAAAATCGTTCACAGCAGTTGTCGAGAAACTTGTTTAATTTTAATGTTTCACCTCAGCCTTGCAATCAGCATACATTCAATTAAGCCTTTTAGAGCAACATAAAGTTTATATTTTTTAACGTAGGTTTATGGTTAAGCTATAAGCTCAGCCTATTTGAGTAGGCCACTTGAATTCACAAAATGCATATATGTACCAAACTAAACCAAGTTGCACAGACATTACGACGTACGAAGAGAGTAAGGAAAGATGTCCCCTTGTACTTTTATGCTCATGCCATTTTAAAACGTAAATGGTATTTTTATGGTTTGAAGTCCATTAGCCCTACATACGCTATGTGAATTATGTTTCATGCTAACTAAGTTATTACACTATCTTCACATGCTACATATTCTAATACTTATAATTTTTGTCGCAATCACAACAACTTTTGCTTTGTACAATCATCACCATCCTTGTGCACCTCATGACTTGTCGTAGTTCAATGTGATTGCATGTGTCAATAATAGATACATACTGAAATAATAATAACCCGAATTCATAGCATACTATATACATGTTGACATATTTCAAACGATACATTCACAAGTTGCAACTAAGGCTAAGTATTATGTACGTATCTGTAGGTGAATCCGAGTGGTGATGTTTCCACGTTAAGACGTATAGGAATAATCACAGTCCTCTTTTTCTTCCCATCTGATTTCTCATGATTGTATTGATACAAGGTTTGTGCCTGCGACTCTGATTCTGATGATGACTGATGTTAAGTATGAATTAAGCGAAGAGGATATTTTCCTTCGCCGACTGCGATTTGCCATTTGGTATTTTCACATGCATAACAAAAGCTGAAGGATGATAACGATGTTGTGAATGAGAAGTGAAAATGGGAGTCTTATAAAACTGTACATTTATTTACAAATAGAAATGTGAAATAGAAATGGGCAATGAGACGAGGATGGTTTTGTGAAAGTGAAACCGCAGCCTTCAACGTGACCAGATCATTCTCCTCACAATCAGCTAGTCGTCTACGACTTTGTCATGCTTCTCGTAGTACTTGGACTTCTTGTCAAATATCTACCTACATCCATACATACTACCAACTCCATTCCTAACTCTATACTCCACACTTCTCAAAAACGACGTGCACATCTCGGAATCATGAATACGCTCAAGAAATAGTACATACAACGAGAGGAAACTCTACCACTAAATGTCTAAAATAAATAGGCACAGGACCTCTCTGCACTGCTTTACCATGACTGCAGTGCAGTATTTACATTTCCACTAATTTACTGCAGTTATTTAGCTACCTACTTAAATTTTGCTGGGCCATGAGAACTTTTCGCTCACAGTAGTCCCTGTTCTTTCAAATCTAAATTGAACTCCTGCTAGCTTTTTACCGTTACCACTAATTTACTAGTACCATACTTTGCATTCAGTCAGACAGCATGTGTTTCAAAATAAAAATAAAACGTACCACAACATAATCCGTTGGGATTTCAAGCGCATCTACTCCTCACTCCTGAGCTTTCAAGCTGTACTAATCCGTGAGACATTTAAATATTCCGCAAAGCATAACGATTTTTATGTGCATCTATCAACTCCATCATCTATCTCAATAGCTCCAATCTATCAAAATATGAAATATGTATACGATGTAGATTGTGATTTTATGAGTAATAATCATCGCGGACATGACAATGTGCAATGTTATTGCTGATATGTATACCTACTTACGTACGTTTCATTCCTCTCAAATCTAATTCCCTGTCATGTATTTTCCACTGGAAACATGGATAGTACTGCATTGATAACCACGCTGGGTTCACTTTGCCCAATAATCTGTCTACTAGGCGCATAAAGTTTATATAGGTAATATAATAAATTATAATGCTGCCCTGTTTTAGCCAAAGTTCAACATGCTGGTACCTACCATTGGAACTGTTAAGGAATAAAAACTGTAGTAAAACTGGAATTCAATCATACTTGTGAAACAGCAGTCAACTGGAAGTTGCTGAAACTGTTCAATGGCTCAACTTTAACAAGAACTTGTTTAACTCATAACTCTATTCCACTGTTTTAGTGGGTACAGCTTTGAGTTCCAGGAATGACGGAGACAAGCGCTCCTGAACTGGAACTTATCGCTCTTCGTAGGCAACTAATTAGTATTGACTGATCACGTTAGCTAAAAGGCCTTGGAAAGAAACCTTCGAAATTACTTTGAAAATAGAAGTTGAATTGAGCCGGCCAAATGTATTACCTGGATGGATATAAAATAATTAGCATTCTAATCAATCATTTCTAATACACTTGAGCTCTCTCCGTAGGAAAAGAGGATAGGAAAAAATCATAGTAAGGTAGACATAATTACAAAATATTCTAAAAAACAATACAATTGCCGAGTAAGGCAAGAAGTAGAAGATGGAAGCCGCAATCGATTAACACGTAGAAACCGTAACCACAGTACATACACAGGGTGTTACCAGGCTCTGAAAATCCATGCATAGCATCCGTCTATACCTTCTTTATTATTATGTTGCGTAGCGATATAATTGGTGTTTTATAGCCTAGAAATAAAAAATGGACCTCAGAATTATGCGGTTTATGCCTGAAATTTATGTTTGATTTTCATTTATAAAATAATTTTCAATGTTCATCTGCGTCATACGAACGTAGATGCTAGGACTGATCAATCTTGATGTTAATAGCCTATACGTGTAGATATTAGGTAGGTACACCTGTAAAATTGCATTATATCCTATTTATGACTTTGAGGTGGCCCGTCGATCATTTTTGGATAAAGGTACAAAAGAGGATGACTGCGTTGTTGTCATTAGCTATGTATATATGTATGTCTAATTTTTCGCGGACACGTACAGGGCACAAGGATTCGAAAAATAGAATTAAAGTGAGAAACAATCACACAATTAGGAGTAGGAAAATAAAATGATTGAAGTGCATAGCGAAAGATGATCGAATGTATTATGCGTTGTAGTCAGTCACTCATAATAATCTGTAACACATGCATAGCCATTGACAATTGTGGTTGGTGGTTCTTACCTCTTGAAGGTTGAGTTCGACAGGGAATTTGAACATAGTCACAGACTCTTCTCCGCTATTACTGTCACGATCTTCTTCCGAAGAATCTTTCTTATTATTACTCTCAACTTTGCTCTCAGCTGAATCCAGGTCAGTTGCTCCCATCAGTACACTCCTTAGCGCTTGAGGTGGGACGATTGTTTCGATCTATTTCCAATTCAAATAATAGTCCATTCTAATTACATGTATCATTTTTTTATAGCTACAGTAATGTAAAGCTATAATAATAAAACTACGTAATGTGTCTCATGTCTCGTCTCGGCATAAAAATACCAGCAGTTACCACAAAAGGTAGTCTTTTAAGCATGATATATATCACACCAAAACCAAGCAAGCTCATAACTTCTGTGAAGCATCTGTACTTTTCTATAATTATTTGTCATTAATATTACACAAAAGCAATCATCGGTTTGTACAACATACCTAGGTAAATAATAAATTGAAGCCGCTCTCTAGCTCAGTTACTAAATTTGCTGCAACAATGTATAGCAAGTTTGCGTAAGCTCTTAATTTTCGTTTTTCTTTTTTTTAACCCATTCGTCTCAACTTTGTGTATCCATCATCACCTAATTTACCTAACGGCAGTAAAAACGAAATATTTTCTATACACGCCATTATCCCCACATTGTTTGTGTCCTTATTATAGACACTTAATTTGCGAAATGCCTAAGTAAGCATGATTTTGTTATTAGCATGTAACGAGATGAGAGATTAATAATAATTACTTGAACATGTACTAGCCCTTTTGTATTTTTTCATCAGGAGCAGCGGTCGCTCAAATGAGTTGTGGGAAGAAAAAAAACTATATAGACACACGTAGGGTTACTCAATGATTTTGACTGATAATTATTATTTAGCTTCTAATGAAGCCTCACGTGCTTGTGCGTATGTATCTACTGTATCTACATACACGTGCACATGAGTAGTCCACTAATAAAAGAAAGTAACCATCATAATCACAAATCAGGCATCGTAGGGACAGGGTAGTGTGCGTGCGAGCGGTTGCCCTAATACTTACTATATAAACAGGCAAGTGTAATTTAAATACTTAAAAGTTTCATTTAAATTAGTCATTAAAAGTACCCTTTCAAAGAAGCGCCATGTACAAAGCAGTCATTTAATGATCACCTTAAGATTGCCTTCGTATTCATGGCTTGAAAATCTCTTCGTTGTGATTACAGTAAAGACAACTTTGCAAGACAAAAAATACCCTGACAAAATTATCATAATGACTAATTTAGAGATGGACTCTGAAACTGATAAAAGGGTTGAGAGAGTCAAGTATGTAGTCATGGAACTTTCTGTCAGGTGAACAATGAATGTCCTTATCTCGTGAATCTCAATGAAGGCATGGAAGTTACGACGTTGCTATCAAATCCACGTGTATTCACATACTATCATTGTTATTCTTCTTCACCGCTACTGTTCTCTCAGGTTTCCTTGACCGTTTCAAGACAATAATAAAACACCCCGTTCACGTTAAAGCGAGAGCTCTACATCACTTAATGTCCAGATCACGTCGATTATATCTTAAGTTGTTCAAGAGTTATTGAAGACTTTCAGACGCTCCTTTGACTCTCAAGCTCGAGATAAAAAGATCAACTGAAGCGGTAAACGGCCGTGGTATACATAGATGTGTACATATGTCTACCTGAAATCTAGAATGAGATGGAGAGAGAGAGAGAGAGAGAGAGAGAGAGAGATACAAAAGGAAGGTAGGCGTAGAGAATATGTTCATTTAATGATGACAATATAATGTGTGTATGTGGAGGGTAAGAGAGCAGAGCAAATGAAAAGCAGAAGCGCACTTACAAATACAATTACACTATACACACGTATAGTACATGTGATGGTACGCACAGTTTGACGTTTACAGAACACAGACTGCAATGAAGAAGCGTAAAAAGAAGCCTCCAACTGAGGATGTGGCTACGGCTATACCATGGAGACAGAGACGCCATTAAGTTAGGACTAACTTGGTTGAAAGAATTAAAAGTGCAATATGCATCTTATCTTTCAGCTTGAAACTATTAAACAGGATAAATTTTAAAGAGTGAGAGGCCTAGTTTTTCCGCACCGATGAGGCTGGGTACTGGCAAACTGCATCTGAAGGCTTGCTCAACCAGGCTGAGAAAACTAGAGCAAAGGAGAGCATTGCGGCTATGGTCACAGCTGCGACGGCGACTATTTTGGCGGTTTGAACCATCGGCGATGCCTTGACACCCGCATTCTTGTACGCCTGAAAACATCACAAACATGTACAAATTAGAACCTGTAGAGCAATTTCATTCTTTTCTAGGCTAAAATGGGTGCGTATGGTTACTACGTTGATTAACGATGACAAATTCATCTCCATGAGTGTACTTGTAACGTAATTGTTACGTTAACTAATAAGGTTACATTCTATTTTCTTCACCGCGCTCATTCTGAAGACGAATGTCAATCAATTCATCAAAAATGATTCGAAGAAAGGAAGCTCATTTTTGCTTTGGAAAATCTACTGGGGGAATGTAAAATCTAGTGCAGCATTTATTACGGTGAGATATGATTTTTATCAGCAATGAAAAATGAGCTTAGTTTCTTCTTCCCATATTGTTTTTATTAGTGATGACTATCAGGTAAAAGCTACCTCGGAATTCAGAGCAACACTCGTTTTCCATTACTCACGAGCAATTATAGTTAAACATAAACTTTATGAACCAAAGCTAGCCGTCAGGAGTAATGAGTCTAAATTAACTAAATGTAGTTAAGTTTCCCCTTTAAATTAAAGTGTTACCTACTTATCTGTACATGTATAAAAGTACACCTCTGTACTTGCATACACATTAGGAATTAGGTATCCAAATAGAATTATTATTATAAATTAGTAAAACAGAATGTAACAAGGTACTACAGGTAGATTGAGGATCCTACCAAACCTCTCATGATTTAGCATCTAGGCGTAGCAAATTACTCTCAAGAATAAAATTTTATTTTGAATAACTTCACACAATTTGAATATTGTTATACTCAAGTTAAATCAAGCCGAAACGAAAACCAAACTCGGCATATATAATCTCTGTGTATGCATTACTAGTGAGTTTCTCTGGTCGTATCTGTATCACAGGTAGGTACTAACTTTGAAACTGTGATTTTCATGCGGTCCCACATGCTACAAATAAAACAAGGGTGAAGGTACTCTGAAAATTCTAATTACACTTGATGAGCCGTAAATGAGACAGTAATACGGCAATAATGTATCTCAGATCTCCATTCCTATTTCAATTTATAATCACATATGGTTACGGCTTGCAATTTGCAATCTTCTCCTACAATTACACTCAACAAGAACGAGAGCAAAAGAACAAGAACGAGGCAACAGCATCCTCCGCACTGCACCGTTTAGTTTTAGTATTTACAATTTACAATCATGATAAAATAAAAATAAATACTGTCGTCGCTGTCTTTGTCTTCCTTCTACACTGCATTATTGTTCATATTGTTGCCATTAAGAAATATATGTAAGGTTGGACTTTAAGTGCGAAAAACAAAGACCACAATGAACGGGAGGATGGGAATGTGGGTTATCCCAACACCGCACTGCTACACCACACCACATCACATCACAATCTCATTTCACGAGACACACATGCTTATTTTATTTTGGTTAGTTTCCTTTTCTTTTTCTTCTAACTCATTTGTTTACATCGTATCGGTCACACACCGGATGGAGGAGCAGATGGCATCTACACATTCTCTATTTTTGCATCTATTTGTTTATTTTATTGCCCTAAACGTAAGTCGTCTCGGGTTATGGGCTACATTTGTTGTACAAGTAGCTATGTATATACGACTTACGTATGAATTCATAATTTATGAGTCATAGTTATGGAGACTGCTACTGTCTCTGTAACTGCTTCTACTGCAAGAAAAAAGTAATGATAATAATGAGAGTTCCTAGACAGAATAAGTCATGTCCTACGCAACCACTACAGGATTACGATTGATTTCTTCTCACAAAAAAGCGCATAGAGAGTGGGAGATTGTTGAAAGAGTCTGGTAAGGAAAAGGAATGAGTCGAATGAGTAGTAAAAACTTATTTTGATTTAATTCCGCATTTCAACCGCAGGATTTCTAAATATTCCTAGAATATGTAATACCTTTTTAAAATACTCGATGCATATTATTCTTAATCTTCCATACACAAATGAAGTGCAGTTCGTTGTAATAATCCTGTAACGCAGTGCCTGCATTGCGCTTTCGCAATACAAACATTTACAGCGTTACCAACATTGCACTGTGGTACGGTATCCAAATCCAATCCAACTAACGTTACCCATCGTCCCGCATGACTGAGTGCATGTGCATAGTGACGTTGCACTGGACGCCGCTCACGCTTCATTTCTTTCAATGAAAGT
>JAAXYX010005986.1:0-10228 GCA_036851915.1 Ptenothrix huangshanensis
GTAGTTGGGTATTTGTATTTAGAAGGGTCTTTGACACATCTCTCCGTGAAATTTGTGTCGGAGAGTGAAAAATTTAGTGAACCCCATACATACATACATAGGTACATAGTTGGGTACACTGTAAAAGCGAGGTGTTTAAAACACCAATAAATTATCCGTATTTTATGTAATTGTGAACTCAGTTAGGATGCATCTAGAGTTAATAGAAAACGCATTTAAAAGTGTTATGTACTTCTAAGGGCAATTCAAAAACCAGGGAGAACTTTTGACGCACTTAAGATATAATCTAACTCCGTCAATAATTCTACTAATTTGGATCAGGTTTTATGGCATTCGGATATTTTTTTCTGTTTTAACATTGTGTAGTTTCTACAGTGTACATGCATTGTCGATCTTTTATGACGCTATTTGGGAGCTGACCTACTTTGCTATTTTTAGCGAGGTACACTGTCAAACAAATGTGCATCTAAAAGGCCAAAAATCCACTAGCATTTAGTATAATAGTGAACATAGGATGCGTCTCCAGTTTACTTAAATTAAATCTAAAACGCATCTTGCTTACCAAGATGCTTTTTAATATTTATGTGGTGATAATTTGTTTCAAAATTGTTAAAACAGAAATATTAGAACCATTTATAGAAATTTTTAAACTAAAAATATTTGAGATGTTTAGAATTTTTAAAAAAGTTTTAAACGGTGAAATATTTTTGGAAAGAAAATTTTGGAACGTTTTAAAATTATTAAAATAAAAACTTTTGAGCCATCAAAAGTTTTTTACCCTAAATTTTAAACCATTTAGAAAAACTTTTAAATAAAGCATTTTAAAACCTTTACAAATAAAAAAAAAATCTTCAACCGTTTCAAAATTCTATGATTAAAAAATGTAGACATGCTTCAAAATCTTGAAAATAGGATTATTTGATTAGTTTATAATAACAAGATTTAAAATACGAAATTTTGAGACTTTTAAAAATGCTTGAAGCAAATAATTTTGAAATATTTCAAAACTAAACAAATAAATTCCATAATGCGTTTATACTGTATTTGTGATCCACTTAAAAAATGTACATCATAGCGTTCATTTTTGCACTAAATTAGCAAATATTTGGCATTTTTTTCTGTTTCAAGTCCATTTAGTTTTGACAGTGTACACATCTACCTACCCGGTCATTGAAAATATTTGAATGTTCCACGTCCGTAATTAGATACAGTTGTTGTTTGTGTCACTGGTGAGTTTGACGCAGACCACGAAGTCGTAATTGGATCGTAAAAGCTAAAGGATGGGAAAATCCGGGTTTTAATTACGGGTGTAGTTATGTTGAAAATGCAATCAGGAGGATATAATTATGTGTAATGCTTTATTGTGCATAGGTATGCAGCACCATTCGTTCCACTCTCCTCATTTGATTTCCAATAATCTTGGACATTTTCTGGTGACAGGGAAAGGAAAAACGTTCCTGGTGAAATATACGGTCTTTCCCCTATCCCTAATTATACTTTATCCAGTCTATCCCTACATACCTACCTACATGGGTCCTTGTGTTGACTTAACTACTGCAGAGAATTAGTTGTTGTTTTTGGAACAATATTTTCCTCACTCAGCTCGAGACGACAAAACAAGGAAGGAAAGGCATGACGACAACGACAACGACGACACTAAAGGAACAGCCAGCCAAACCTATCCAAATCCAACCAACTCGATCGCTACGTATGTACCTACTCGTATTCGCGAAATTTCCCTGCAATCCCTGCAGCTAGAATTACGGACCCCTATGCAAATATTTGCTCATAAAATAAGCAGTAAATTCTTGAATTACTTGGCAAGTGCATTTTAGAGATGTAATATCATACGTATTATGTGTATCGTATAATATATATGTCCGTATATCTTATGTAGTCTCCTTATAATAATATATCGCGTGTGTACAAGGAGTGTGGAGCGTGAACAAACGTGCCCCACACCACAGCCAGAGTGACTGGAGTACTATAGAGATACTATCAGCATCAGCAGTGTAATCAATAACGAGCAGGTGTAGATAGTAGATAGTGGATTACTCTCGCGATCAGAAGAACTGCAGGGAACCCATTCCATGTAATATCCCCACATCCAAGTCAATCCAGTGGAGAAAGCAAAGCCTTGGGTTTCGGTTTCCCAACCAAATCAGCATAGAACATGGAAAACGCCGAGTCGAGACGTTGCGTTGATGTAATCGTGGAACAAATACAATCCACCAATATTTCCATTACATTTTTAAGTAAAATAGTTGCGTCGAATTCATAGGTAAAACTTATTGCGGTACGTTTTACCCTTGTTTTTTCTTCATTTGCTTTAGTTTCTTCCAGGAGCGTATCTAGGGTGGATGTTTGGATGCTGAAGAACCACCCACAATTTCGAAAAAATTCGACTTCGTCAAAACGTGAATTGGAAAAATCACGTCCTTTCAAAAAATGCTAGAGAGAAAAATCGCGCCCTTTCGAAAAGTATTATTCTGAAAAATACGACTGTTTCAAATCGCTTTGGTTGAACAATTAAGGCTTTTCAAAAACTATAAATTGGAAAAATTACGCCTGTTCAAAGATTGTTAATTTAAAATGTAAGCAATTTCAAAAAATGTCAGAAAAATTACGCCCCTCAAAATGTATTATTGGAAAAATTTGATGGATGTTAAAAAGTGTTAATTTAAAAAAATTATACTCCTTCAAAATATTATAATTCGAAAAATTACTTCATTTCAAAATAGGGCATTATTGTAAAACTTAAACCTCAAAATTTACGCTCTTTAAAAAAGTATGAGTTTGAAAAATGAGACTTTTCAAAAAGGGATTTAAAAAGCTTCGTTTCAACATTACACATCACCCCTCAAAATTCAGTACCAGGTACGCCCCTGGTTTGTTCTCGACTGTTTGAGTAGTTGTAGTTGTAACTCTGTTGAGTTAAGTTGAGTTGAGTTGTGGTTGTCACAAACTGGAAATTTTTGGATCTATGGCACCTCCCTTTGGAAGTTATCGCTTGTAACTGTAACTATCTGTAAACTGTGACTGGAACAATGTCGGAATTTCCAGGTTCTAGGGAAATGGACGGATTTGAGGAGAAAGGCCAAGTAAAACTTAAAGTACAAGGGAAATCTTATCCCCATCTCCACCCGAAACAGCCACAGTCTCAACAGCCAGGCCAGGTACAATCATCTATACTCATATATCTACACACGTAGGCTTCTACTCTGCCTTGTCTTTTTATCTGTCTATAAGGTACAGTTTGTGCCTCGCCTCGCCTTGAGTTGATGTAAAAGTTTGAGTTGCAAGTTATTCCAATCCAATCCAGTAATCCAGTCCAGTAGTATCGTCGAATGTGCGTCTTTCAACTACCGAGAGCATTCATCCTACCCACGAGTGCATACAAACAACTTTCTCCCTTTCCCTCAAAAGAAAAAAACTTTATCCATCGGTTTCGTTCAATTTAACTAGACGCCTTCATGTTGTATTTGTATTTGGACGTGTGTTTCTTCCATGTATGTTATGTACTCCTTATCGAATCGAGGTAGACACATATCTATGTAAATATATGGTACATATATCTGTCTAGCACGATGCGATGGTGTACCGTGGAGCAAGGATAAAACTAAAAAGTTTTCGCGTGAGCGATCCTATGTACATGCTCAAGTCAAGTGTAGGCGACGCGGGACATAGGAAAAAAGAAAAAGGAGAAGAAAGACACAAGAGAAAATATTGTAAACGCATGGGTATATCACTTGTATAATATAAATATAAAAAAAGATGTTATCTCTACAACTGCTTATATCGACGATTTCTTACCACCTTTTGCATTCTATGTATACCTATACAGGAGAGACCATAAACATTTATTTTTCCTACTCTGTGTATGTGAAATGAGAATTCTCAGATTTTTGCATAAAGTACACTGTAGAAACTAAGAGATCTTGAAACAGGAAAAAAATATTCAAAACAATAGCAACCTACATACACGTATTTATCGTTTGTTAAGTTGTGAACGCAGTTAAGAGGCATCATAATTGTGTCACAAATGCATTGAAAATTCAACTAGGACTGCGAGACAGAACTTTTTTAAATGTCGATTTTTTTATTTTGTGCTTTTTTAAACTATTTTGTGCCGCATACTTGACGGTGTTTTCGAAATGTCTATTTTTGTTTCAAAGGTTTTGAAAGCGTTATTTTTAATTTTGAGGCATTTAAAAAGTTAAATTTTTTATTTTTCGGTTTGTGAAAAAGTCTATTTTTTTATTTTTACGGTTTTTGAATGTTTATTTTTATTTTTGAGGCATTTTAAAAATGTCAATTTTTTATTTTTACGGTTTGCAAAAATGTTCAATTTTTTAATTTCAAGGTTTTTGAAAGCGTTTAATTTGTTTGTACTTAAGGTGTGAAAAAGTTAATTTTTGACTTTAATCCTTTTTTTGAGTTTGAAAAAGTTGATTTTTATTTCTAACTTATTTGTAAAATCATTCATTTTCAATATTATGGATTTTGAAAGCGCCCAATTTTTTATTGTAACATTTTTTGAAAACGTTCTATTTTTGATTTTTATTGATTAAACCGTGCATTTTTTAATTTTCCTGGTCTTTGTAAACGCGCAATTTTTCATTTAGCATATTATAAAAGCTTCTTCATTTTCCTTGTTTACCTCCTATTTTTTATCCTTTTAGATGCAACTAGTTTTTCCGGTGTACCTTTACCTATATGTACTTATGTATGTACACCCAAGTATTTGAATGGTTGGTCCTAGTTTTGATTTTATTTTTGCATTTTTGTACGATTGCTTGGGCTAGTGTGGTGCTTTGGCAGGTTGAATTTACACATTGGTGGAGGTATGGAACATGAAGGAGGCAAGTTTGTTTCACTAGCGATTGTGTTGTGAACATGGGAAGGGAATGGAGAGAAAGCTTATCTTGCGAGAGAAAACAAGGAAAGAAAATGAGCAACAAATTACCATTGAGCACGTGTAACATGACGCTGGCTGACTCCAAGTTGGACGGGGCACACGTATAATTCCCCGAGTCACGCTTCTCAGTCGACTTGATGACCAATATTCCAATTGTAGTATCCGAGTTCACCTGAAACCAAACACAAACAACCGCAAACACATGAGTCAAAGTGTATCACGATCACTATACAGATATGTAGGTAGGTAGCATAGAACGGGAAGAGAGTAAAAAATACAAACATGTTCCCGTGTACTACTAGCATTACCATTTATCAGTATGTAGCCATGTGGTATGCATTTCGCCATTTTTACGTGGCTGGAGTTGACAGTGCATGAAAATGAATACTTTTTTATGAGTAGTTAATCTTTCCATCTCAACTTGAACCATCAACGGGGAAAATAGGGAATGGGGGAAAAGGGATTTGAAAGCGAGGGAATGAGTGTCTTTATTTTTATTTCATATTACTATTGCTTTTGCTATTACTATTTCCATTCCCATTCCTCCTTTCCCTTCCAGAAAATAACCGCACAGTTACGACTATATCTAAACCATACACTTATATACTTATACTCGCTATACACTATACTACTACCACCGGGATAATGTGCAATTAACTATGGGAATTTATGAGCAAGAGGGTGCGTTTACAGCACCACAACTTTATATTTAAAGCCCATTTTACGAGGAAGGTGTGTGTGAAGCCTTGTTCCTCCTAATTAAAACTTTCCCCATATAATTTCCCAATTCCGTATTTCCCGCCACAACCTACGATGACTTGTGCCTCCGACTGATTTCCCATCAAATACTCAATTAATATGGAGCCATAATACGTATCGTCTGTGAAGTGAAGAGTCAAAATTGCCTAAATCCAACTACTGTTAGAAGCAACACATGGACACATGGTAATCAAAAAGTGCTAAAATTCAAAATGATCTAAATCCGAATGTAATTATGAAATTCTTTTAATTCGTTTTCATATTTTTAACGGGATTGTTTAGGACGTCATTCCTTTTCTTAAAAGTCGTAGTTAGAGCGTTTTGAACATTTTAAAAAAGTCGTAAATAGAACGTTTTGCGCTTTTTTAAAAGTTGTAATTGGAACGTTTTGCACTTTTTTTAAAGTCGTAATTAGAACGTTTAGCACTTTTTGAAAAATTCGTTACTGGAACGTTTTGTCCCGTTTTAAAAGTCGCAATTAGAACGTTTTGTACTCTTTAGAAATTCATAATTGAAACGTTTAGAACTTTTTTCAAAAGTCACAATTGGAACGTTTCGCTCCCTTTAAAAAGTCGCAATTAGAGCGTTTTGCACTTTGGAAAAAATTGAAAACTTGAACGTTTTGCACTTTTCCAAAAGTCGTATTTAGAACATTTAACACTTTTTAAAACGGCGCATACCAATCATTTAGTAAACTCTTAACCAACTAATGTAGATGATACGTGCTACATGTGCATGTTGGTCATTTTTATTTTTAAGCCGCTTTGGATACGTATTTTCTTTCCTTTAAAATCATTTGGATTTAGATGAGTTTGACTTTTCACCGACAATATATAAGTACAATTACAGCTTGACGTTACACACAATCTGCAACGACTCGGAGGCAGGCAGGTAAGAGTTTGAAGTTGAATGACGTCATTCGACTTGAAAATTGGTTTGATTAATACGTTTGTCTGCTTGGCACATGTTTGTATAGCAGTGCAGTGCAGTGGCCAATGGGATTTTGGTTTTGCATTTGCATTTGAATTTGAATTTGAATTTGGAAGCCAAGCCATGCAACCCGAAGGAAATGCAATCATGAAGCCGTCATCGTAATTATTTGTACACAAGATTATAAATAGGTAGCTTGGACTCTGACTTGTTGACAAAGACGAAGTTCGGTATGTACGTATGTATATCGGGAGTCCGGGGTCCATTTGCCCTCAGACTTGATTGTGCTGTACTTGTAGTTGTGAGGATCGGGAGTGGAAGTCAAGTTATAAATTATTCTGAGCAGGAATTGTGAATGACTGCCAATGTAGGTCAACCGAACACTGAACATCAAAAGAGAATTGTAAAGAACCATTCAACCAATTTCCGTCTTCAACTTTCACTTCCCTAACACGAGCAGAGAGAGAGAGAGAGAGTAGAGAGAAAGCAGTTGCAACTCTCACTCTTACTCCCTTGGATTTCACTTGGACTTGTTGTACATACATCGTTGATGCAGTATCTTTTAGCAAGTTAGCGAGGGTTAGTTAGTGTAGGTATATGTGGGAAAGCATGTGGAAGGTCAGTCTTATATTTACAGATAGAAAGTATATCTGTAGTATAGCTATATAGGTATATAACTCACTACCCATTTCATCTATCTCACCGCAACTATTAATAGACAACATAATTATCAACCTCAACGCTTTCGCCAAATTCTGCCTGTATACTTTCTTCTATGGCGACAGAATGAGAGAGAGAGAGAGAGAGAGAGAGAGAGAGAAAGAAACATGAAGTCAACCATCAGACATTTCAACCGTTGCCATTCCTTCAATGCCAATGTCAGTGCCAATAAGATACGATACGATATGGTACATGGGAGAAATGTTTCTTGACGGCTATTTTCATTTTCATTTTCGCCTTCACTTTCACTTCCCTCTACAAAGAACTGATGTCTGGTCGGTACTAATGCGAGTAACGAGGTTAGTTCAAGGTTCTCATGATAATTCTTATCCCGACTCTAGAGGCAAAGCCATGAGAATGATAACATGTGTACACTGGAAAGATTAAAGAATCTTAAAGGAGGAAAAAATAAAAAGTGCAAAGTGCAATAAACTTACTTCTAATTGGTGTTTGTGTAAGTATAGTTATGAATGTAGTTTGGATGCATCTTGAGTTTAGGGAAAGCGCAGTAAACATTAATTTTGAACTGCAAGTTTTTTAGTTTGGTAATTTTCAAACATTTTAAACTTCCTACTTTTTTAAAAAAAAATCAAAACACTTCAAATTCTATGTTTTTGATTTTAAAACTTTTCATTTTTTGTTTTCAGTGTTTTAAAAAGTTTATAAATATTCTATTTGCTCAATTTTTCGACGTTCTACATTTTTGAATTCAATAACTTTTAAACAGGTCAAAGCTTCCTTATTTTTTAGGTTTAAAATCTTTCAAAATTTCCATTTTACAACAATTTTAAATGTTTCAAAATTTCCTATTACAGCAAATTTTGAACATTTAAAAAGTTCCTGTTTCAACAATTTTAATCTTGTGATTTTGTATTTTATCATATTTTAAACTTTTCAAAATTTCCAATTTACTCAAATTATAAATGATTCAAAATAATTCATTTTACTAATTTGAAGCTTTTCAATATACCGTATTTTAAAAATTTTGAAGCTTTTCAATATACCGTATTTTAAAAATTTTGAAGCTTTTCAAAATTTCTTATAATTATTAAAAAATTTTGAAAATCATCTCGCACCGCAAGTACAAGATGCGTTTTAATTGCACTTGTTTTTTCTTTACAATTTAGGTGAATTTAAGACAGATCCTAACTGCATTCATAACTATCCTAAATACTTGTAGGTTTTTTTATGGTTTTCGGTGGCTTACTATTTACAGTGTACATGTACTTTTATCATTGGTAGTACTTGTGCGCCCATCACATATTTTTCTTCTTCTTCTACAACACGATTAAGCAGGGAAGTGCAAGTAAATACATAAAGAAAAGGAAGGAGGTGGAAATCTGACTGCACAGTTCGCATGCATCTAGATCTTAGGCGTTAGTCAGTAAGTTGTTAGTTTAAGACTTTCTACACGTCAGATACCTTTGACAGCACTACCTTAGACTTTCTCTCTCTCTTACAAAAAAGTAAAAAAAACGGGTTTGGTTCTAGTTCTGGTTTAGGTTCCGTTGTGGTCATCTGAGTAAAAGTCCGCCTTTTTTCTGTTTGTTGATAATGAAAGTTCTGTAGATGAGAAGAACCAGGGGAAGGAAGTGCAAAAACTTTCTCTGGACGTTTTAACCTTTAGTTTATCAAATCAGAGATAGCAAAGCGCCACCATTGCATTCAATGTTCACATTTCTGTGCTTTAGGTACGAGCCATCATGTATACACTACGTACATGTGCTTGGTTGAGGTTTGCTCGCAAGTGTGGAGAAAGTTGTGAGCTAATCATCATTAAAGACATTTCTAAACATACCTTATCTTCTCTATGGTTTCTAGCACAAAACACACTGCTGCAGCCGTACATGTATACAATCAACTCTTTTTATGACATAGACTACATCTATACCAGGGGCGTACCTGGTGTGCACCCCAGAAATTTCGGGAAAATATCACTTTTCCAAATAGCGTTAAATAGAAAAATTGAACTTTTTCAAAAAGTGTAAATTAAAAAAATTCGCGCGCTTTCAAAAAGTGTTGATTGGAAAAATTAGCTCTTTAAAACAAACTGTTAATTGAAAAAAATTGACCTTTTCTAAAAGTGTTAGTTGGAAAAATCAAACCTTTTTAAAAACAGTAATAATTCGCTGAAAAAAACACTTTTTCAAAAAGTGTAATTTAAAAAAATTTGGACCTTTTCAAAAAGTGTAAATTAGAAAATTTTGGCCCTTTTCAAAAATTGTAATTTAGAAAAATTTGAGCCTTTTTAAAAAGTGTAAATTAGAAAAATTTGAGCCTTTTCAAAAAGTGTGATTTGAAAAAAATGATCCTTATAAAAAGTTTAATTTGGAAAAATGACTTCAAAAATTGTTGTAACATCACACAGCACCGCGTCCTCTAAAGTAAATTCAGTTTCATCTACGCCCCTGAACTCTACTTCCGTGCGTCATCCACTCTTTAAGATTTACAAGCGAAAGGAAATCCCGGAACAGGAGTAAGGCAGATGGACGTGGACATAGACAACTCGCAATATGGTGGCCAAAACTTGAGATTCCGTTACTCGAATGAAAAGGAGAGGGAACTTGCAGATGTACTTGCAAGAGAACGGAAATGAAGTTAAGTATAAAGAGTCTTGGGCTTAAATGTGAGAGAGAAAGCCTGGAGCACAAGTGCGGGTGATTCCATGCATTCAATCCATGCCTTCTTATTTACATGTTCATTTGATGAATACCCTGAATGGCGTAATAGAATGCACATTGAGTTGGCGATGTAGGTACTTTCTAAATACAATACAATACAATGCACACTTGACACATTCACACTCTTTGGAGCTCTTCACTTGTTGTTTGTAGAGATATCCACGCTCTATTCCTGTCTAAAAATAAATGTGCTGGGGAATAATTTTACGGAGTTGCCGTT
>JAAXYX010005987.1:0-10227 GCA_036851915.1 Ptenothrix huangshanensis
ATTTGAAATATTTTCTAAAACAATGTTTGTAATATTACTGTGTCTTTAGGCAATTACCATTGTTGGTAACAGTGTAAATAAAATGTTTACTCTCTCTCTAAATATTTTACGTTTTCTCTTTAGATTTAAAAATAGTTTGTGCAATAATTACCTATCCTTCGCAATTCTATAAAAACAATAATAAAACGAAAGAAATAATAATATTAAAAGGACTGGACTACTATACATTGCTAAGTATTATACTTCCAGAAGCACAATATGTTAAATATTATTTCGGTTTTACTGTGTGGAAGCAACGAGAAGCAACGAGAAGCTGCGCCGGCTATCAGCACTGATCAAGTACACTAAAAAGATTCACATTAAGACTTAAGATCCATAATGCAGAAATTGTCTACATTACATCTACTACGATATGTCTTCGCAAAAATGGGTTTCTTTGGAGTGCTTGGGCGTCTATAGGTTTGTAGTACGTTCCATATACTTCGTCGTCTTGTAGTTACCCGACAAGGATGATGACCTTGAGAATACGCCTTTGCCATGCAATGTCATTGAAAATAAAATGCAGTCGAATTTTGACTGTAAGGTTGGCCTTCAGTTCTACTTGCACTATGCAAAATGCATATAGAGAAAAGCATAGCGAAACAGTGTGGATTTTTTCTGCGCATTTCATTTCGTATTGTCAACAGTGAAGAGTGACGGGTTAGTCTCAGTCTCAGTCGAGTTCCAAGTTTCTTGTCTAATAAACTAATCAAATACAAAAGTACGTAATTATGTTAAAACTCACTGTTAGTTGAATTGTTTTCAGTTAAAGTTCCAGTTAAAATTAGCTTTTACCAAAAACATTAAATTGTGTGTCAAAACCATTGTTCGGACTAATGTCAAATGTAAGTGGGTAAAGACATTTACAAAATCTTTGCAAAAAGTTGTCTTCCACTCATGCCTGTAAAGTTTGCGAACAGTGCAGGCTAGGCATTCACAACTTGTGGAAAGTGCGTTGTTAGTTGGTCAAAGTCGCGGATAAGCTACAACGCACGTCGCAGAGGTAGGCCAAGACCCCAATGAAGATATTAGTTTGGAGCGAGATACACGGTCTGCAGTTATATAATTAGTTAATAGTAATTAAATTGTGTTCACCGTGACAATATTTAATAACAAGTAGAAACCATAGTCAGTCAGTAGCATTGACAGTCAGTGACAGTTGATATTGTCAGCATACGTCAAAATTGTATTGCAAGACGGGCTATATTACTTTTGACTGTTATTCATCATACTATTACGCAGCCATGGAAGTTAATGTAAGTTTATTCTGTGAGAGATTATGAAATACTAATTTATTTTAAGTTATGCCGATTTCCGTTACCTATTTCACTGATTTATTTTTGTCTTTCTTGTCAAGCGTATATGCACCCCACTCGAGTGGCATGGGAAATAATTTAAGAACCTAACATTGTATGATATTGCAATTAAGACGGAAATATTTATCTAATTATTTTAGAAAGTTCCTGAAATTCATGTTCAGCACGCGATTCAAGAGTACTATAATACAGTTATGAGGAAGTTGGATGAGTTCCAAATGGTTGAGGTAGAGGTGAACGAAAAGCCGGGCCAGAAGCCGATGTTGAAGTGTCGACTTGCAGATGTGTGTACCTATATTTTAATTTTTTAATAAAAACAAATTTAATTTATCAAAATATGCAGTAATTATATTAGCCTTATTTGGAAGCCAGCGGTGCAGTCTGTATGCTTTAAATCTATCGTGGATTAATTATTAGGTTATGTAGATAATTATATCCTGTTATGTATGTATGTATACAATAACGCTCTTGACTGTAATGATTGATGCTGATGATTTGTTTTTTTAATTACAATAGTTAAATGAAATAATTGAACAGTCGAACAACATCTCCAAGAGGATTAAAAGTTTACTCAGTTTTCCTACTCAGCCAACTCGACAGTGCTCCTGTTCCAGTGGTGGTGGTAACGGTAAAGTTAAAACTTTCTTGATTTCTACTTCTACAGAAGATGACCCGAGTAGTAGTGACAGTGCAATATCTTCAAATACTTCAAATAGTGAACTGTTAGCGGATAAATTAGCCCCTGGAACGGAAAACGGAACCATCAAGCTATCAACATCTGCATCAGCATCCGCACTGTTAGACTGTCAGTCGTCAAAACAAACAAAAAACCTGCTTATGTTACCAAGTCCAAAATTACCGGATCTTGTGCTTCCGATCATTGATTCAGATGATGCTTTGGAATCTGAAGATGTAAGTCACGTATTACGTTAAATATAGTGTAATTATTATGTTCGTGGGAAAATGTTCTTTCCGAAAGTTTGATAATTTATTTTTACAATTTACAGATCCTTTTTGAAATATTCCGTTATATCGGGACTCGTGACCTGCTAAACTTCCGCCTTGTAAATCGTAAATGGCGCAATGCTGCTACATCGACCTTGCTTGTGCGAAATTCATGCCAAATTGTCCTCGACGGAATATATGATCCACCAATTGAATCATTTGTGAATGAAAAATCAAATTGTAATTATTGTAGTCGTCTCAACGATGTAAATACTTTCGACGAAACGCCGATAACTACTGTTCTGTGCAATGACCGCGATCACAGTGCAACATTAAAAGATCTGAACAATCTTATTCTAAAATCCCCGAAATTTCCTTGTCGAAGCTTCCGTTTCAAATGGGGTGACCCTGAGTCTGATCCGTACGCAGCAGAACTCTTTAGTCTGTTCGGTCCCCTTATGAGATCTCTCAGTCTTGAATGTGTTGTATCTAATACTTTCCTCCGTGACATTCTCCTAACACATGCACCGAACATCGAAGAACTTGAGATAGTTCGTGGGATGATCTTCTCTTCGTCATTCGATTCTTTATTCCCTTTTACAGTTAATCCTACAACCGACGAGAAAATTAATATTCGCCTTCCTCACATGAAAACCCTTGAACTCAAGCTTCCATGTATTCCCGAAGATCGCCGACTTCTCAAGGGACTTATTGAGTCCTCAGTAAATTTAAAGAGTATCAAAAATCTGAGTATTTGGTTCCTTGATATGATATTGGAACAAAAAAAGAGTTATCTTATCCAAGAATTTACTTTTGACCCTTGGAGATCTGAAATTCGACTTGTTCAAGACTTAGTAAAAGCGGAGCCCAAATTAAAGAAGTTAAAGGTGCGTTTCACAAAGATATTTCAAGATGAGGAACAGTATTGGGCACCAGTAACTGACTCATTGAATTCAATTTTGGAATCGAGTAAAGATTCTTTGGAGATTATGGAAATACATCCATTGACGACGTTACCAAGTATTTTCCTTCCGATTATGAAGAAAGTTCGAGTTCTCCGACTCGGTGACGACGAGAGTTATTACCTCAATTCCAGTTCTAACGGAGGCTATAATGACCGCCAACGTCCACATCTACAATTCAACGATGAAGATGATGACGAAGACGATGGAAGTGACGATGAAAATCATCCTAGGAGAGGTCTTCTCCGATTTGGCGACGAAAATGAATTAATTCCGCTTGAATACGATTTTGATGGCATACTTCCGATGGGATCAACCCTTTCAAATAATTTCCCTAACCTACACGTTCTTCAGTTGGATTGGAAATGCTATGATGACGATGCCCTGAATTTTTACTTCCCGTCAGATTGCTACGATGAGGAGTATAATGAAATCAGCGTGATCCCTTGCTTGACTGTGAAAATCCTCGAGATTTACAATCACTGGCCAGAGAGTTTTGGTGCCAAGGCGCTAGCTAAGAAATTTCCGAATGTAAAGGAGCTCAAGTGCACATGTTACGACTATCGTGGATTAAAGAATTCGCTGTGGCAAATTTGTCCCAAGGTTGAATCCATTGAGATACATGGTGTGTGTGTTGCTATGGGCGATCGAGAACGTCAGCGAGAGGCAAGACATTATCATTATCAGCACTTGGATGGAGCACGGGCTAAAGTTTCAGTTGCTTCGATGATTGACTCGTTTTTTACGGGCATTCCGGCAGAGATGTGCAAAAAGTTGGAAGATGAGGAGTTCCCTGTAGGTGTATGGGGGGATGAATGCAATCTCAACTTTTTGAGGACTAATCCTGCAATTTGTGATTTGAAATGTAAGTACATATTTATTTAATTATTTAGAAAGCACACTTATCCTACTTCGAATAGACTATAGGTACATACTGCACACGCTTTAATGCAAAGAGTTGTCAGTGTTAGCATTATTTATCTATTGAACTTTGACAGACTTAAAGAATTTGAAGATCGTATTTTTGGAATTACGTGCACCATTCTTGTCTCATGTGTCTGGGATTTATGGGTTCAAGCTAATGCCTGACTTACGTGTCACATTTGCTTACGACCAGTCCAAAAAGTATGCTGAAGAAAATAAAGGTAGGCTTATATGTATATTTGCATTTTAGACTTCTTATGATATTCTTAACGTGTGCATATTTAAAAAAAATAGTCATTCCTATAGACCTCCACACTCATTTTGTTACTGGCAGGTCGTACTAATATGTTTTTGTAATACAGATATGGAAGAGAGCTTAAAGTCAGCCAAACCATTTGTTCGTTTTCGGCACGAGAAAAAACCAGATGTCAGAAAAAAATCGTTTGACGGTGGTGTTGCTGCGGCAGCTTAAAGTTATTTTGGGCTAAATGTGGTGGAAAATAATTAGCATACTAAAAGCTGAATTTGAATTTGAATTACGGAATGGTGCATTAAGTCAAGTTGTTCACAAAAACATCGCATTTACAAACATTCCTCGTTTTCGCTATTCGTATTCTTCGTTATTAATTCCTGTCTACTTTTACAAAAATTATTCCTCATCATGTATTGTAATTAGTACTAGAACTAACATTGAAGTTTTAAACAGCCAATTAATAATTATGTTCTTATTCTAGATACTACATACACATTATATTACCAATACATAAAACGGAAACGGTATTAAACAAATACATATTCATTATTTTTATACCAAATAATGAATTGCTATATGATGCTGGTTACTTAGTAGTAGCTTAAGTGTAATTAATTAGTTACGAAAAGAATTCTTATGAAAATGGATATACATACGTGTGTGCAACCTTACAGTTGCTATTAAATTACAACTACAAGTACCTACCTATTATATAATAAGTACTTAATGTAAGAACCTTGATGCCATCTTTGCGAAAGGTAAAGGTAGGGAATTATTGATTAATTTATTTTTCTCACACATTGCATACATAGGTACATAAAGGTATGTACACTTCTGTACTTCTAAGCTATCATGGAAAGGATGCACTGTGGAAATCTTTTACTGCTATACGGCACAGAGAATCGATAATCTATATAATTAAACCTATATGAATGTTATATAATCAAATATTAAATACCCGACATGATAAATAAATTATTTATTATATTAAATACTGTAGTGTGTAATTTAACTGTACATAGATGTTTGTATAATATTCTGTCTATACAGTTACCCACTGTTAATACATCTTGGTCATCGTGTCTTCATCGGATTATTATTGTATTTTCATCACTTCTGTAATAATATTCTGTTTGTGAATAATTGTATATCTGTCTTTATTTCGGAGTTACAATAAATTGCGCTTGAACAACTGACTTATAATTAATGAATTACGATCTGTAAGGGTTTAATTTTAATTTTTAATTAAGAAATTTAGAGCACTGTCATCAATTGATAATCAGTTTTAGTCTCAATAATGGTATAAGTCAACCGTGGTGGTCACAAGAGTGCCAATGCTACAGTCAGAGTAGTGGTATGTAAAGTGGTAATAAAGGGATTAACTTATTACATAAATACAGTGAATAATTTACATAAAATTGTAGGCTTGCATCATAGAACAGAAGCTCCACCTTGACAATCGCGAAAGTAGGTGGTTACACTTACACAGTATGATGCCAATATACCCTTTATAGTTGTATCAAGTTTTCAATGGGTGGGTGTGAGAGTGTGAGTTGACTTCAATGCGCGGGATCAAGTACGAGCGGGCTAAAGGCGTGAAATCTGCAGTGTAAGTTCGTTTTTGCCTTCAATGGCAAACGGAAACACATAATGTTCATATTGTGCATGTTAAGTACATAATATATGTTGATAATTATCAGCAGGTAAAATAATCTTCCATCTACATCTTACACACACAATCTCCAAACTGCACAGTTGTGTGTTGTGTCTTTTACACAGTCAGTGTTTATCGTCAGTCTCGCCATTGACACTACCACACACTAGACGCTATTAAACTTTAATGTTGAAGGTTGACAACGACACCACGAGCTCGATCGGCGTAGTCTCACCGTCAAGAGTATTTTAAAGTAAGTAAGCATATAAACTTTTGTAATTAATTGTAATATGAGAGCAGTTTATAAAAAAACTAGAGCAGATTAGTGATAGATAGTATATGTAGAATGGTGACGATTCTGCTTCTGCTACAAAAGGTTAAGGTTTTTGATCATGTCTCAAGTGACCTGAATTCTTGCCCCATTTTTAAATTCCATATATGCGTTTGCGTTTGGCAGGTGTCGTTCTGGTTTTTTAATTTTTGCCCCGGTTCAAATGTAACGTGCAAATGTGACTGTGATACTCGTTTTCAATGTCGTGCGATTTGTTGTCCTTAACGCGCTAGGTACATATTAGTAGATTCAAATCCAATATGATCTATGATCCAGCCCATGATTTTGCTTTTATGTGATAAGAACTTATTTGCAGGAATTATAGTGTGGCTAGAAAAGAAAATATAATTTTTACGCTCTTCATTTCTCGTGCATGTCATTCTGCTTGATCATGGTATTTTAATGTCAATGTCATATTTGCAAGTTAAACTGATATGTTGTTCCTGTTAGAAATTACACGCGAATATTTGCAACTGCCTATTGACAATTGAGCAAGAAGTGCTGGAATTGCTGGGACGTTGGAAGTTGGACACTTCCAGTACTTTCCAAGTAGGATGACAGATTCACTGATCCCTACCGACGATGTGGCGAGCAATGTTCATCTTGTTTTACAAGCTCTCCGTGGACAAATTAGTTCCTTCAGTTACTTCCGAGGTGAAAACTCAAGACTTGATGTGCTGCTGGCGAATGTTAGTTTTTTAGTTTTTGTATATGAATACCTACTAATTATACGGCATGTTGGGTAGAAATTTTTCTTTATTTACTGACAGCTTATTTTTATAGGTCAGCGAAATCTTAAGCAACCACCGTGTACACGGTCCTTTGTTGACCAGTGAAATTGATGCTACTAGGAGTAATTCTACGGGACAAAATGAATCCGGTCTTGCTGTTGTCAACATCGAAAATTTTTCGGCAGCTATCAAAGAGATCAAATTGCAACTCCTCGCTTTTGGCGTGTTTGCAAGAGGATGCTCGAGGCTCAAGCTGTTTATCGAAATAGTATGTACATGTAATTAATATTAATTTTGTTATCTGTAAATGCTATTTATATGCTAACTACGGATGTATCTGACAATAATTTTTACTTTCATGAATTTAGACTGATTTAATTCTCACAAAAATGACTGATACCACCAGCACCAGTGCATGTATAAAAAATTCCATCTTGTTGTCTTCCGAAAATGTCACAAATAACGATTGCACACTGAATCGAAATGACCGGGGCAATGGATTTAATTTGGAAAACGACGAAAACTGTAGCAATAATAATAGTACAACGTCAAGCCCTAAACAAATGAAGTTCGAATTGAAGACAAAATCAAAGTTAGGCAATACTATCGAGGGGATTATTCTACAAAAGAATAGTTCTGATAAGAAATTTGGATCTGGATCTGAATATGCAGAGGCAATAGCTACAGCCACTAACGTATATGAAGCATGCAGGCAAAATCTCTCAGCCATTGTATCCCAGGTCAATTCTGAGATCGAAAATTTAATTTCCGTTCACTCAGCAACTCCTCGTTCCAGTTCTTCCTTACCGTACGCGAAGATTCGCTTTCGTAGAATTCGAGTGGGAAGTTATGAACTGAGTAAGGTGGTTCCTTCGAATTCTACACTGGATTTGGAAGCGTCTGCTACTTATCTTTGTGATAAAGGGATGCTTTTCTCTATGTATCATTCCAGTTCGTGTAGGTCTTAACTTTTGCTACATGTTATTGGTTTCGTGTAATAATTTCGTTTTCTATTTAATATGTTACTAATTGTCGCCAATTAAATATGAATCTTAATTAATTATCGATTTATTTTTGTTATTTTTGCTTTTCTGTAGCAAATAGACTCGTACGAATTATAATTCCACACAACACGATTAGAACCGTTCAGATACGTGTTGGTTCGTCTGATGTCACGCTGCAGATTCGTACCGGATCTAAAATCGCAACTATGATCAGAGAAAAACTAGGAATGAAGTTAGAACACAGAGAAAGTAAAGGCTGGTATGATCCTGCAGGATGTAAGTTACAAACTGGATCCATATAACCAATTTTAAAGTAGAGTGCTGATTAAAAAATATTTATTTGCACAAATTGTGCTTGCACACAAGTGCTTTAAATTGAATTTCATGTTTGAAATATTCATAGGCCCTTCCGAGAGAATAATATGGTTCATTGGCAAACCTTTATCCAAAGAACATCTTGATCTCATTGAAAACATTTACTCAAAGAAAGTGACGATTATCAACGTCAGTAGCAGTACTATCCACTAACACTGGAGAGTGCAGAGGTATACGGATCCGGCGAGTGTGCCTTTGTGGAACGGAGTACTCAATTACTAAACTAACGTTTTAATATTTATATTACGGATTATAAAAATTTGTTTCGTTACTATTTATTCTAGCCATCACGTTGAACTATACTCATACTTAATATGTTACCATAAAACACACTCTTATCTAAAGTACAAAGGTGCGATTCTGGAACGATCAATGGATTCTTCAGACCACTGCAAATCTAATTTTTAATTCCAACTTACTGTAACAGGGTAGCGGAACAGTACGTAGAATGTAATTATTACATAGTTATTAGCTTATGCAATAGTAGAGTTTTAACATCTTGGACCCTTTACGTAGACTGATCTGTAATTGTATTTGTAGGTAGCGATGCGTTAAATTATTTATATTCGGTTGCGATACCGATGCCTAGAATAGAACCACAAGTCTGTATGGGACCCTCTATTTTGAGGCTTCTAACTGACTTAGGGTGTATTAAGTAAAATTTTGCATGTGCTCAAGTTTTGTTATGAATGTGTTGGGCTCTGCTAAAAAAATAAATGATTATTGTTCAATCTTTGGAGACAACTATGAGTCTATGAGTATCTACCATTTTTTCAATTCAATTTCACTTTCCTTGCTTTATGTGTGCTGTGGTGCAAGTTAAAGATGCAAGAAATGATGCTTTTGATTGAATGGTCTGTAGAGTTAATTGTAGACTCATTTCGTGTTGTTTAATCAACTAGTAATGAAGTCCAGATACTCATATCCGATAAAACTTGGAAGTGAACCTCCGGATAGATATAGCTAATTAATGAAGCGCAAATTCGGCATAAAAGACAATAATTCTTGCCACTGAAGTTTTCGGGAAGTTAAAAAACAATTTTGCCACCCTATTGCATATACATTAATAACTCCGTTACCCATATAAACAATTACTACCGATAAAAAAGTATCCTACGAATGAATCATATTTATATATATTTGCTATTATGTGTACGATTGCCTATCGAATTCCGTTAATGTCCGCCTCTTCAGTCCTGAACTTCTTTTCGTTGCTCCTCGTTCGGTCACCGATGTCACCGGTTTATTCTACTTGTATAAGGTACCTGTTCCTTAACGTGAGACGAACACTATCCGGGCCCGCCACAGCTGCCACAAGGACCGGAACCGAAACCCAACTTGAGACAGAAAAGTTTCAATAACATAAAGCTTGACACCACGGAAGCTTGACACTTTCTACTTCTAACGAGGAAAGCAAAAGAAAGAAAATGGCAACGGAAAGGGTTCTGCCAACTTTTGACTACTGAGATACACAATCTCAGATAGGAAGAACGAAGAGATGACCGAGATAGAGGGAGGAGGAGTGAGGACCGAGGAAGGGAAGAAGGCAAGGAAAGTGGAAGGAGGATGAGGAACAGAAGACAATCTCTTTGAATCAATTAAATATACTGACACTGATCAAATATCTATTAGCCCAGCACAAGTCATTGAAGCTCTAAAGTTGATAAAAAATTCGAATGGTGTCTTTAAAGAG
>JAAXYX010005988.1:0-10227 GCA_036851915.1 Ptenothrix huangshanensis
TATCAACTTCCACCAATGAACGAGCGACGCATACAATTTTCAAGTTTCAAGTCAATATTTGAGTCTGGAGTCGACATACCTTTTGATTTAAGTTTTACTGTCTTAGAATACATTTCATCCATCCCTTAAAATCACATGTATTTGGTATTTCGCACCAAGACTTTTTAGGATAAAAAAATAAATCAGTAGCTCACGTTTCGAATCAGACTAAAGTATGGGAGTAGGAATGTAAAGTAATATGAACGAAGTAAATGTCAATCCAGGATCAGGACTAGCTCACTTTTATAATAAAATAAACTTGTTGAAATTGAACATGCGAAGGAATCACTTTGTGTGTACCAACGTATTATTGTATACAGAGATGAATTGAACGATACATTGGTGTGCTTTCGAACAGAAAATGCCACAGAAAGATGCTAGTACTGCTGCTGTTGATTGTAAACAAATAGTGCGGGAGGAGGACTTACTTGTACAGATGTCTTCTAGGTGTGATAGGAGACCCTTCACTGATTCTTTCAAACTGATATGCAGTTGAGTTGCCGTTCACTTTGTCTATTCGTTTCCTTGGAGGATCCACGGAAGCGGAAGAAGGTGACGAGGTGTTCGTTGTGGACGAGGTCGACTCTCGTCGTCCCAAAGTGATGCATTCATTCTCATCTTCCCTGGCAGGTTTTCTTCTTTTACGGTCCAACAAGAGAAAGTAAATAACCTTCTCTGTGTTGTGACTGTAAATCAGATCCAAAACACAAAATATAATATACATGGAGAGAAGAAGAAAAATAAAGATCTCGTCCCTCATAAAAGCTTCATATTGACATAGTTTTGCCTACATAAAATCCCGAAAAAACGCATCTGGCTCAAAGTAATGCATACATTATGGATGAAAATGGATGAGAAAAAAGCGCGGCGAAAGTTTTCGCTGCCCTTCATCCCGTCACTTACATAATGCTAAGACTATGGAGAGTGGCACACATGCATGAGTTGAATTCCAGAACGCTATCTATTAATACCACTTGAGAGACCAAGGATGAGAAAGTTAACAAAGTCAGCTTTCAGTACTCGCATTTTACGCCGTCATTATAACAGGCTGAAGATGATGCCTTGGCTACATATCCCCAGGATCACGTACGCATATTCAAGAATATTCACGCCACCGATTCTTTTAAATGTCTTCAGCAACTCATGCTCATAGTTCCAGTTCTAGTGCACTTAACTCTATCAATGTTCTCGAAATTGATACGAACGAACAGAGGTGTTCCTACACTTTCGCTCGCACATATCTCACTCAAACATCATCCCAAGAGAATTTATTTTTTCGCTTCGCCGTGTGGTCCATTTATTAGTCCTATAGTCTTCAAAGCATATTTTACTTTCCCCTGCTTTCTGAACCGTATTAAAGTTACAACGGGTTTTAAATTGAATGAATCATATTATTATGTCCTTCTCATGTAATTCAATGCACTTCGAGGAAAAATTCATGCGACCCTGGGATGAGCATTTAAATTCTGCTGACAGATTTTTTACGTCGAAGCCTCAAGGACTTACATTTAGAGTCTCTTTCACCACCTCGACAACGATCCACTACAGGAACCTTATGGTCCATACAACCCGTACGAGTTGCCACGTACTACATATTACATGAGCGTACAAGGTTCCTGAGTTGCTTTTTTCTCTAGCTTAGGAAGTGCTAAGCCAAGCTGACTAAGTCGTAATTGTGCCATTTATGTAAAGCGTAATCCTGGCATGAATTTGCTTGTCTTTCAATTCTATTCCTTCACACTTCCAGCCGCTCAAGTTGAAATGAGCAAATTTTCTTGAAAGCGTCAAGTGGAAATTGCAGATAAAAACCGAAAGGGATTAGTGATATCTTGCGGGATGATTAAGCAAGAGATGGAAAGATATTTGAGGAAAAAATGATATTAAGGGGATAACGAATAATGTTTGTTGCACGAAAGATGGAAAGTGAAGGAAGATGAGTGTAGTTAGATTACCAGCCAGTAATCCTGTAAAACTGGAAATGAAAATAACAAACCTAGAAATTCAAAGTGAAAAGCCTATACCCTACATTTATTTGCATGGTTACGATTGTGCAAATTGAAACCCATTGTTATATTATACGCCCGAATACCAGCATAACCGAATTCAGACACAAGAGCTCTTTTTGTAAAAAAAAAAATACAACATAGGCCTCAATAGTAGGGCAAATGGCGTGGTTGAAAAAGCATAATAAGCGAGGAAAATAAATGAATGTACACTGAGCAGGCGACTGGAAACTTACTTAGGACTCAAAAGTTCTTGGATTAGTTTGTCTCTGTCTTTGAAGCATCCCAGACTGGAAATTGCTTGGAGAACGTCAGCGTCTACTGCATCTGCTGTCGGAATGACATGAGTCTGCACCACGTCCATCATTGGCAATTCAAGTTCTAGTTCTCCTTTCCCTCCTGCCGTGACCCACGAATGCCGATTAATTTCGGCCAACTTCAGAGGCAACAAAGAAAAATAAGGCATTGTATCACAAAGTGTAAAATCAAATTAATTAGTTAATTTTATTCATCAACACGATTAGTCTTTAGTCCATACAACTCATAAAATTAAATTATCTTCATTATTGAATGCTTTAGTGTAGTCAATCTAATTATGCAGTGCCTGCACACTCGAGCAGATACAAGTTGCACATTTCTATGCATGTTTCCTAATTTATCTCTGACCTGAATTTAATTAAAAAAATTAGCATCCTATGGTCAAATTTACATAGTTATGCGTCTCTTTACTGTTTCAATTAACGGTGAAGTTTTGGCAGAATTTTCATTAAGAGAAGAGCAACAAGCAACAAACGAATGCCAATACCTACATATTCACTGACTTATTGAGCTCAATAATCCTTCCTAACTCAGTCGGTCTACTCGTGTTCGTAAAAAATGCTGCAATTGCAGCAACTCAATAGGTTCGAACTGGAAGAGCAATGTGAGGAAACGATTTTGTGTTTATGATAGCTAGATAAGAGGACATACAGACAACGATTGTTTGCTAAGCCCTAGCCTCAAAATTCCTAATCAAATGGTCACTAATATTAAATGGCTCATGCTACACTGCCTGCAAATTTACCTTCGTCTCTCGTTGGCCCTTTCTCTTATCGTCCTTAATTTTGTCTACCCTGAGCAGAGTCCATGTGGGCAAAAAGTAAAAGTAAAGGCCATACTTAATCGGAAGTACGTTGGTTACTTGGTCGGTAGATAAATTCCCGAAAATTATCTCGAAAACTTCAACCGTGCATGTGAGTTGAGTATGGAGCACGCTTCTTCCAAGTAATCGCCATGAAAAAGTGTCGTTAAATTTAATGATCTTGTAAATGTATGAAGAAAGAATCAAACTCATTTGAATTTCAAACTTAATTCTTGTTCGCAGTGCATTCTATCGTAACCGATCTTATAAATCGTATTTTACGATACGATTCGATCAAGACTGTGTTTGAACCAAGCCGAATTCCCAGTTCTCGCAGTAGTGGAGCTTAACATCTGCAGCCGTTGCTCACGCCATATATTTGAATTAGACTTTTACGCTAAAAATTATTCGATCCTCCTTAGGCTCTACTCCTTTGCCCATGCTGAATGTATAGGTACCCATGTTCGTACAACTCAAATTTCAAATCAGATAAAGAAATAAACTGAAACTTCAGATGTGGCTTCAGTCTCAACTTCAGCTTCTAGCTGAATAAAGCGGAGAAAGGAAGAGTAAACTTCAACTTAAATTCCTACTTTATCCTTTTTATTTTTGACTTTCCGTTCTTCCCACAGGGATTCGGAACATTGTCGTATACGCTTAAATACTGGTGACAGCAATACTGGATAAATACAAATACATCCCTTGTATTAGGTGAAGATAAAGTGAGATATATCGCTTCGCATATATTATATTGTTCAATTTCACGTAAAAGATGGGAAATCTTGTCATGTGTGGAAGCTACATAAGTACAAACAATAAGATTTTCCTTTATTTACAAATGGAAAGCAAATAATTTGAGAAAGCATGTTTTTCTAAACAGCCACGATTCCTTTTCTACCTCCAATATTCCACTGTCTAGTTTCTCGTCAGTTGTCTTATGTAGTAGAACGGATATATGCACAAATACATACATTTACCTATATACTGTCCATTATTCCTATTCGTATTCATATTATACGCAAAATGTTCCGTAGTCTAGAATTACACATGCAGAGATATAGAGCTAAAGTTCGGGAAACGGGAGTATTGCATAACAAGTATAGATGGTTGAATAGACTGACTACTGACTACTGCAACTGACTGCAGCGGAAGAGTAGATAATATGAGTGTAATATATAACCATATTATTATAGTCGTATGGGCAAACCTATCTATATAGCATCTCGTTAATATCTCCGGGACTCACTCAGTATTGGGGTTATGAGTAGGAAGCCTCCATACTTTAGTACGTAGTATAGTATCACACCCGTTTGGGCATCCGTATATGGTGTAATCAAGCAAATCGATTTTTGTAAGAGGAATAACGTCCCTCTTTTACGCCTTCATTTACTGCTCCTCTACTTCATTGATTCTATGGACCAGGCCAGGACACAATGAACCCTCCAAACTGTTTTCAGACATTATCAAAACAAATGATTTCAGGGGGAAAATTTCCAACCGCAATATACTTTTACTTTCATCCACCCCAACAAATGCGTGATGGGTGAATAAAACTCAAACTTGTCATTTGCACTCTGGTATAGTTTGGCTCATCATTTCGGTTTCGTCTTGACTTAAATAGTTCACGCATAAGCAAGAATTTTAGACTCAAGGTTACAATTAAGTAATTATTATTATTTTCAAGTCTGGTTAAATCTCCTCCTTTACCTAGCACTGTATTTGTCTCCCTAAAACTATACGTCATAATATGTTTTAAGTAATTCTAGTAGGTTTATCAATGTACTGACTACATAATATACTGGCGTGGGTGTTGGTGTGGGATGCGGAACGTTGTGTAAGTTTTATGTTGTATACGTGGTTGCGTAGCCATATTCCATATATAAAAGTATTACTCAAATAAATTCAAAAAGTTTGTAAAAATGAATAAAAAAGAAGTGAAAAGTTATAGCTGACATAAAAGCCGCTATAGTGAATGATATAGTAAAATACAGTAAAACTTGAGCTAAACTCCTTGGAAATGTGGAAAAAGTCGGCCTTTTGAATAGTATCTTAGCGTAGGTAATATGAAATGGAGAATGTTCAGGAAATAATTAAATCCGGGGTATATACTAAGGGGAAGGAGCTTGTCACTAGTTTAACTGCGTATAGATTTAACGTGCATTCGAGTATTTCACAAGAGAACAAGCATGACATATTTGATCATTTGTACGATATAGGGGCACTCCTTTGAACTTGAAATTTTTAATAAAATTATTGAAATGAACTAGAGTTGAGTTGTACAAAAGATAAAAAGGAGTGAAATTGACGTGGAGGGATAGAAAAGCTGATGCCTTGTTGAATTCAAAGACATTTCTTTTTCTTATTCACTTACTCCGAGCTTTCGAATGTGTTTTCCATCACCATTCCTTTCTAATGTCATTACAAATAACTCGGTGACGTAATCCTCGAAGGCTTCCGCACTCAACTCTTCACCCTGATCCCTCCGCAGAATTCCGAATGGAGAATGCAGATCCATACCTGGTTGTGTTCATCTTCTATTCAAGAGGCTGCGCTTAGCCAGCTCCTAATTCGGGCGTTATTATTTTACATAACGTGCATATTATTGTGTCGTGCTAGTTCAACTGGAGAGCTACATACACCAACTAGTACACGTTCTGAATCCAAAGTCAAGACCACCACTGCAGCTATCACATATTTCTGGTCTGGTGACTGTCATTGTAGACTTTCACTTTCGTTGTAATATTCACCCGCCCATGGTTAACGGAAGATTGTCACACAGAAAGGCAGACAGAGACACAAAATCTCATAAAATGGCAAGATTCATTACTTTCTATTCAAATGGATTTCTGTCAGCTAGAACCCCCTAAGTTTGCTATTTAAGCTATGGCTTTTACATGCAAATATCATACCACAAATTTTTGGCTGGCAAACAGCGCCAGAAATATTCCCGTTGGCATCCACGTTAATCCTTCTTTCTCTTATCAATAACTAATACGTCGTTCATTTGAAAATTTCGCCACAGGGAAAAGTATAGTCACCATGCATAAAAAGTGCAAAATAATTTGGCTTAAACATTTATATTTTTTTTACTATTATATGATTATATCTATTAGGAGAATCCTTTAATAATGTTTTGCTTGTGGATCTAATATCTATGAGAATACCATGTTAGTTTTTATTTTCTTCTTGTACTTTCAACTGCCCCAAGGCTTGCAAAAATGTGCACAGGTCTAGTCTCATCAACTAAATAATCTGAAAGGAATAGCCAAGTCAAGTCTAGTCGGTCGGTCCTTTGAAGTTTTGCTTAAGACCAGTCTCGGCTACTCAAATTTATTATTACAGCCCACATAAATCGTCCGCAACCTCAGTATTAGTATTTGATTGAATACCAAGGAGAGCGGATGTGACTAATTTACGCTGCAGTATTTCCCTACCTTCAAGAAAATTACTTGGTGTACAGAAACAACCGAAAAGCAAGTTTAGTCGTGTCAGGAATGTCGAAGAATTGAAACTGAATTTGAACAGGATCCAAAAAGAGGTTTAGTCTAGTCAAGTCCCAAGTCTCCTAGTTAAGTAAGTTTCGACAAAAGCAACTTTGATTGGCGGTCAGTTTGTCCATGTAATGTACTGTAATTGGCGTTCAAAGACGTTGTTCATGTAATGTTCAACTTTCGTTAAACAGAAATACCTGCCAATCTATTTTTTGTGACATCATCATACAATACGAGTAAAAGGTAAGGCTTAATTTTACTGTAGCGCATTCTGAATTGTATTGTAAAATACATATTAGGTCATTTGGACTGAGTTAAAGCAAACGACGGTACAACTATATCCTCAGCAGAGTATTATTTATCTGTTTACATACAAAATTGTTGGAATATTACTACTGGAGCAAAAATGTTGGTCGGTATAGCTAAAAATAAGCCTAGGAACAACTTTCAATTGAAACTGGGTTCTGCGCGAAATTACGACATTCGAATTTCTGGCTTTTCAGCGTAAGATCTAGTACAGTACCATAAATTGTAATTTGCAACATTGTAATATCTATAAGTAGCCGCATTTTCGTTCGGCCTGTCAAAGAAAATTATGACTAAAGGAACACAGTAGTAAAAGCAGACATAGTTAATTTTTCATTTTAACCCTTCCTATTGTAAAGTAGGAAACTTGTGAGGAAAACAGCCTCCTGTTTGGGCAGCTGGAAAGCCTAAACAATTTTATACGAAAGAAAAAACCACAGAACTCGGGCGATACCAAAAATCGAATTATGCAGACGTATGCAGCTACGTACATGGAACATAATTTATCTCTCAGAAATCTGAATAATTAGAGGAGGAAAATCGATTTCGGAAGAGAAATACTTGCAATTTCCTTGTAACAATCGATGCATGACAATGTAATATGGAAAGGTGCTACTTAAAAAAAGTGGCGGTGAAGTGACAAAGGATTTTTTTCGAAGTCACAAGCAATGAGACTAAGGAGGCCTATTGGAAACGGTGGAAAAACAAGTAGACACTTGAATTGAAGGAATAATGAATAACGAGGAAAGCCATTACGACGTCATTCCCTCGCATATTGACACTTGCACATTTTTCATGAATCTCTAAATGTAACCCCATTAGGAGAAGGAAGTAAGAGATCCATTTATGTTCTAGACTAATGCTTCCAGCTTCTCTGCCCCTCTACATCCAAAATAATCCAAATGTACTAAATGCTTACACAGGGCCAAGTATAGATTTCTCTAGAAAAATAGAAACCGAGCGAGTAGTAAAGAGGAGAAGAAGAGAAAGAGCGATGGACTGGATAGAGGCCAACAGTCAGTAAACGTCAATGTCTTTGTGAACAAGTTCATACGACTTGAAAGCGAGAGAGAAGGACCAAGTGGATTGAGAAATTCCAAACTACAGCGCCGAAGACTCTGGAGAGTTCATCTTATATACGTAGAAGTTACAGGAAATACCCTCATGCCTAGGACAGGACAAAATTGCGCCATACTGTATGGTCATGGGAATCTTGCCAAGTTCTTTAAAATCTATATGATGCGTCTATTTTCTCTGCAACTTGTACACAAGAATCGCTTCATTCTGCTTTTACCACAAAGACGCTTTCTCTTTCTCTTTTCCTCTCCTCATACTCATGCTGTTGCAAGCTCAAATAAAAAGAATGAGCTGCTTGTTCAAATGTAAGAATTGGTCCACATCCATGTGCTACGTATTAATGTGTAGCAGTGTGTAGTTGTGTATCGCGCACGTTTAATGTACAACTTTCCGTGGTTTCTCTCCACTGCCTACTGCAACTTCCCCGTGATGGATCTATATGAATTATGTTTACATGTCTGAGGCCTCTGGGCTCTTCACAATCTTTTGGTGAGCAAATAATCCTTACAGCTCGCATTGGCACATCTGTGCTCTCCACAATTCCAGAATAATACAAAAAACAGACATGCTGTATGAGTCCAGACCCACACCAAACCCAGGCGCTCAATGTGCCCGTAGCAACCTGAATTTTTCGGCTTAATTTAGAATATCTGATACATTATTAATATTATTTCAACTGGTACTTCTCCCCCTATTCCTGCTTATAAGTTTATTTTCACAATAATACTGACATTCTCAACATTCTCCTTCTTTTACAATAACTACCTATGGATATAATATACGGCTCTATGTACTTTTTACGCCCTCGACAATTCTTCTGTAGACATATTTAACGTAAAGTAGGGCGCTCGAATTGCTTGACTTATAAATATTACATTACATCCATTGTTGAAATCATTTAGACTACATTTTAGAGGTTTCTCAGACAAAGTATGGTGCCAGCTTGGGCAGCCTATTTACTTTTAAATTGTCCTAAAAACTAAAAATACAATCAACCAATAAATAATTTACCAAGCATTTATGCTGACTACTCTGCTAATTTCAGTTGTCTGTCTGAATTGAGCTTCTTATTCAACTGCTTCCTGATTCCTGATTTACTTCTGTGAGCACAACCCAAGACCTATAAATATCTAATGCAGCTGCCTTCAGTGCCTTCAATTCAAAATTCACAGAACTGAGGTCTGATATCACTGAGCATGCTCGAATCCACTACATACATACGCTGAAGACATAACAGGGAGTGTATGTAAATAGCCGATATCATATCCAACCTCCCAGAATTTTTTTCCTTTCTAGCGTACCAACCAAACCAATATGTATGCAGTCGAACATAGGTTCTTATTTTTATGCTTTTATTAATAAATACAATTCTGCTAAATTGAATCCCAAGTAAAAAAGGCTGAATTCCGAGGAGCAGGCTGACTGAGAAGGTCGGTTTGATAGCTCGAGTTGCTTGCTTGTATGAATTGGATATGTTGGTGGTAGTCTGTAGGTAATTGTTATGCAGACTACGAAGAAGTATAATTGGGTATGTGACTCAACTAGAAATCTTGTTGTGCTTACCGTGAGTCGCTTTTCAGGACCAACTTCAATCATTCCTCTGAGCAAATTTTGGCAGTCGGGCGGCACAAAATGTGGAATATGGAAAACACCACGCTTAACCTTTTCCAGGAGTTGTCTGAGATTGTCATCATCGAACGGTAGTGCACCCACGAGTAAAGCATATAAAATCACACCACAAGACCAAACATCCGCTTTTTTACCGTCGTATTTTTCTCCCTGTTCCGAATAAAAAAAATAGCATTATGGCAAGAACATAATACTTGATGAACACGAACAGTATTGTCAAAAAAATGTTCCGATTATTCAAACAAAATGATTTTATTCAATCAAAAGCATATCAAAGCATGAATTCGCCCTTACATACTATGTTGTATAAATTCAAGACCAGTTTATGAGGAGATTAGTTGGAAATGCAAACAAATTGTTGAGCAGATTCATATAAAATTAACATAAAGTCTAGAACAACATTCAAGCTGGAACTACGATCTGCAAAATGTTATCACACACTAAAAAAAATTATGAGTGAGGTTTTATCGTGTATTTTACACAGGTCATCAACGGAAAAGGTAGTTTCATCCAACATGTTATATGGTGCTTTAAAAAATGTTTTCAATGAAGGATAAAAAAA
>JAAXYX010005989.1:0-10225 GCA_036851915.1 Ptenothrix huangshanensis
TTATTTGGCTTGCTTTGGGACATATTAGTATTTTGTATGGTTACGATGGAATCAAAATATCATATAACTTAAATTAGCTTTAGCTTGCGCGCACGTTGAAGGCTTTAATTTTTAAACGCCTATACATTTCATATACTTACTGTACGTAGTTGCGGCGCTACTGCTACTACCGTGGAGTACACATAAACTGGAAAAAGTAGTGGTGTAATTAAGTATAAGTGCGCTTTATTAAATTTTTGTTATTAAAAAAATAATCAAACACGATAAAAAATCAAAATATGGGCGATTACTTTGAAGTATCATTAATTAAGTATCAGTATTCAAATAGTTGAATCGTGCTAATTAGTGATGTATACCACTAACAACCTGTTTATTTGTACATTTGCAACTAAGGTACCTATGTATAATATTTACGGTGCACAAGGTTCTGTCTTCGCCAAAAGGCAATGCATGTTAATTTTTGTATCTTCAACGGTGATTTGTATCTGTATATTAATAATTCGGCATCGGTTTATGCTTACGAAGTGTCGACAGTCTACAGCGGTGCTGACTCATCAAGGTGTTGTGTTCTAACTACAGTTAAATTCGCCTGTCTGCAAATACAATTCCCAAATCGTAAGATTGGTGGGAAAAGTTTGGTCTAGCTTTTGAATAGCTTTTGAAATTTGGTTTATTTATTAGTTGCACTGCATACGATACTAGCTGCACAAGTTCCTAACAATTCACGTACCTGCAAAATAGACCCAATTTAAATTAAATATGTAATAAAAACTAAAAAAAATATAGCATATACGTATAGTGAACCTAATATGCGAAGCTACCTACACAAAATATGTATTGGTACGCTATCAAAAAGCGTGTAAAAATCTTGACCAGTGACATTCAGTATCTTCGCTCCTGGAAGAAACACATCCGTTTTCGAAATATAATTTTTTTATGTAAGATTAGTTCATAAATACATTTAGGTAAATTTAAATTCAGGAATTCATTCTTAGTCCAGTGTGACGGATCCTTACAAAAGTGCTTTAGATGATGATCTCGTAGATCTTCAAGATCAAGAATGTTATATTCATTACTACTTTAATTTGTTACAGTTGCATGATGCATGTCGTTTAACTTCTATTTAATTATAAAATTACACGTTCGTGCAAGAATAAAAACAACTACGAGCGTAATTAATTAATGCATGTTGGAATTCCTTCACATGCACCAAGAGTTTTATTATTGTATGCAAATCACTCGTCCCTGCCAATTCTTTTTGCAATCACAGCATTATCTTTTAGTAAACATTGACTAATTGAAGTTATTATCATATAATGAATAGGTCGAAGTTGTTATGCAATCGAGAATGCACGCATAGTATACATGAATGTAAAATATGATTTCTAGTTGTATAATAATGCCTACCGTAAATTCTGCTATAACTTCTCGTCTCCAATTACTCCCGGTCTCTACTAATATACAGATATTTATAGTGCATGATTACGATGTTTGGTAACTCCTTGTGTGCATTAATTCCAGGGCCACGAGAAACATTTCGTGAGTAACTCCTCGGGGAGATCTTGGAGAATTTACGGTGTGTCATATTATGCAGATATGTGTATAGGTATGAAGGAAAAGTTTCTGGCACACGCCGTAGATTCCTGCTATTTTTCAGGAACTGTATTGAGTAACGTAATGTTTTTATTTCTTTTCTAGGTACTAAATGTCACAATGGTACTAAACGGAGGATTTGCGATCATCAATAATTTTACATTAATGCTTGAGGAGGAGAAACTTCTCCAACATGCCGAACCAATTGTGGAAGAAATCGTGCTGGATAAAAAGAACGATGAATTGGAAAGGGAATGGTTTGAAGTTTCATGTCACTACAGTGAATTTTTTGAGGATTTTTGGACATTTGGCTGTCCAGTGGATGCAGATTCCAATGCAATACCACATGGAGCGGGTTTCTGGTTTCCTTGCCGCGAAAGTTCTTGTAGATTTCTCTACGATGGGAGTTTACAAGGAAAGCCAACAGCATTGAAAATCGAGGGCTACTTACAAGGAGGTTCCATTTCTATAGCTGCAAAGTCACATGTCCTGAATGAATCTAGTTGGAGACACCTTGACACCAGGGTCCTAAAGGGTCCTACGGCTTCCGTCATTACTTTTGATCTCACGCAATTCTGTAATGTAAATGTAAGTATTTGGATTTTTCCCTTCAGATACCTACGCACGTCTTCTAGATCGTCTTCGAAATATTTTTTAACCATATTTATTTAAGTACTCCTTTTTTACTGTATTGAACTGAACATAATTAAATTTGTATTGTTTCGTCTATTAATTGCAGGTATTACAGATTCTGGCCTTACCCGAACGAAACAGTATTATTCTAATCGATAAAATAACCGTTCAAGTGGACTCTCATCAAAACTCCAGTTCATGCGTATTAAAGGCAGCCACTGAAAACACGAAAGATCTGGAAGTAAGTTACAGAACCTCGGCAACTGCAAGAAGTATTAAAAAGAACAGTGACTTTGTCTTAGCTGTATTTTTGTTCACGTTTCTATGGTTGAAGAGTAACGTTAACGTTCGTGTTTAGAGATACCAGTGTTCACGTTCATTATTGACTGACCCTTGGCTACGACTACAACCTATAACTCCCAACACAATTCAATCACCATATTATGTTCGTACAACAATTAATGTTGCGGAATTTATGTAATTATGTTATGTTACCGAAAAATGTATTTTTAGACACAATATACATAAATACGCTTTTACACAAGTCGAAACAACTATAAAACTAGATTCGAACAAATATGTAGGTTTGTAATTAGCCTACACTTCCACACTCTGGATACATTGTGCGATAATCTGTAAATATAAATATGGATAGGTAGTTAATTTTATGATTTTGCTCAACATCTTTCAGTAAAAGGTTGGAAATACACTCACCGTAGTGGAATCAGATGACAACAACTACGCCGAGCCTCAAATTATATTTGTCTGAAAAATGATATTCCCAGCAAGATATTTTAATAATTATAAATACCTGTCGTAATTTTAATTCTATGATAATAAAACCTTGTGGGGACGCAGCGCGGTTGTATTTTAAGTATGTAATTTATTAGTGATAGTATTATCATTATCAGATATTTTATTTATTTAAGTGCTTCAATTCTGTTGTTTGCATGCCTGTGACATGTACTTTGACGTAATAACAATAATAATGAATTACAATTGATAGTTGAATTATTGCTTAATTAGATATATAAATTAAATTCCTTATCCGCCGCATATAGTCTTTAGAACGCCTACTTGTTTCTACAGATGCTAGAAATACTTTACTTGGACGTAAAACGGTTCACCTCTTTCATAAATATGACAACACAAGCGACAGTGATAAACAGAGACAACCAATTTACCAGATAGTGTAAAAAATGTTCATACAAGTGCTAGAAACCACAAAAATGAAGGAATACATTTTTAGAAGTTCAAACATCAATATAATCATAATTACCTATAACAAACAAAAACACATGTAAACAATTTGCAACATTGACGCGAATGAGGTCTGTTTTAAAATGCTTAAGTATTAATATTACTTACATAGGAATAATGAGCCTGAGCTACGCATGCTATACGTCAACATTAAACACAAAGTGCAGAGATATTGATAATGAAAACGTAACTAATAAGCTATCGCTTCTATACATCCAACTTTTGCGGTTTAATTATTTTATAATATTATTCAGTATTTACTGCAGATTCGATATTTAACTAACTGTAAATGAATCTTTGGAACTAGCACTTATGTGTATCGCGTTGTGGTGAAAATTAACACTTAGATTCTTAGTAGGTATTTTTAGAGCATTGCACATCAATGCATACAGGAAATAACAAAACAAGCGAACTTCTTCGTTAAAAATTAAATTTTAACTGTCGCGGGCGCATAAACTCCTCTACTACTTGATCTGTGACTTTTGCACGTCGTTGTTGAATTTCAGCAACCTGCTTCTGCAGCTCTCCGATTAGTATTGCCTTTAACTCTCCTGTCAACATTCGACCGGATGAATATTCCTGTAGAATTGAAAAATAATTAGAATATCATCTATCACTGACTACCACTTTGAAGTATGCTAGAATCCTTGTATAACAAATTGATTATTAATTTTAGTAACTAATTGCAGGTAATCAATAAAACACGCCGTATTTAAAATGTTTACGAATAATACGAATAATTACGAAAGAATGTTCAATTACAAGCTACATGTAATTAGCTTGTACACACCATAGAAAATTCCTCTCTGAACTCACCTCTTTGACTTCAGCTAATCGATCGTCATCTGGGCAGAAAAATTTCATGTATTGATAGGCAATATCGACATCACAATTTCCTCCTAACTCACGATGTTCCTCAATGGTTGCTCGTCCACCAGAAAATGCATATTTATTAATCTGTAATGAAATAAATAAAGTGACTTTATGCAGCAGCATCAGAAGCTAGCACACAAATTGATGACATTTCTTCAGATGTGCTTGAATGAAGCTTTACAGTTGACATGAAAATTATGCGTACCTTTTTCTTAATTTGATTAGCTGTGTCAGTCAGAAATATTGCCGAGTTTTCATCTGACGAGGACATTTTCGTTTGAGCACCCTGAAGAGCAGGGAAGAAGGAAGAATGCATTAATGCGGGCTTGAGGTACCCCAGTCTAGGTGCCACATCTCGAGTCATTCGGAAATATGGATCCTATGAAGAAAACAAATCATTACTTCCAACTTTGCATTAGATCTGGAAATACAATGTGCCATACTGTCACATTGTTAGAATTTTATTTATTTTAATGTTTATAGCAAAATTAAAAAACAACTGTTGACATTCTCTTATCGTTAGTACAGAATGTTGTAGTGTTATCATTGAATTATTCAACGCAAAAGTACTTTACTGAGCAATAGTAAAGATATTAATTTCTTATTTTCATCAACATAAAATAATACAACATAAAAACGTGGCCTTACTTGATCAATTGCACAAGGTATAAGGCATGGAATATCCTTCCGATTTTTGAAAAGGAAGGGGAAACTCGTAGGAAAACACGGAGCCGCTTCAATCGAAGGGAAATGCACTTTTCCTATGCAATCTGAAATGACAGCAGAGCAAAACCATACAATATAATAATTTAATAATTATTTATTAATTATTTATTAATTAATGTAATAATTTAAATTATACATATTATCAAGCGCCATTATGAAAAATCTGTATAACAAACTGATTCTTTTAATTACATATTACATTGCATCGCAATTAATAATTAATACGAAAATCCAGTGACAAACCTGTGTCAACAAATCCGAAAATACCACGTGCTTGATTAAATGTGACACTTCGTGATACAGAAACAATATTCCGATAGAACTCTGGGCATTGCCTATAAAAAGATGGATTTCCCTTTAACGATGACGATGAGCGATAATAATGTACTCATAGCAGAGATAATAGATTAGAATTCGAATGTCACATAATAAACAGGTAATCTCATAAAAAGTAAATAAGTGAATTAACAGTAGCCGTCTATACCCGACGTAGTTGAAATCAGTAAATATAAACGTTTTTTCAATATCGAATCCACACGAAATGATATCCTTTGCGTTTTCTTTTGCCATCTGCAAGCGTGGAAAAACCTCATTCATTAAACTCATTTTTTTTAATCCGATATCACAATAAAGATTAAACAAGAATTAACGATGTCAATGCTACTGCCAACTCGCACAATTACATTGTGGCACAAAACTAGTAACTCGTAATGAGAAGAATAGATAAAACCATCGGCATTTACAGATTAAAATTACAGTACTCAGCAACACTACAACAACCTATAAGGTCAACATCAGAATAGCAAATATAAGTGATCATACTTTCATTGATTCTTCCACAGATAGATTCTTCCATAGGAACTTTTCATCATCAGTAAGCTGAATTACCAAAGGAACATCAAAAGCATCTTGAAACCATCTATAATTAAATTTAAAATATTAGAGCAAGGTCACACTCTAGGTAAATCCAGATTACCCCTATCATGAATATTACTTCATGATACGTTATAAATAAACAAACTAATACATACTCATTCAACTTACTTTGTCAGTAAGAATGGAACTAGATGCCCCAAATGCATGGCTTTTGATGACGGACCACGACCTGTGTACAAATAAAAAGGTTTGCCTTCTTCATGTCGTTTTAATATTCCATGTAGATCCCGATGACTGAAAAATATTCCACGTTTTATAAAAGGATGGGCAGGTATTTTGGTTATTTTTTCGATTCTCTCAATTAACTCTGGGGTCATTGCTTCGCTACCGAACCGCTCTACAATTAAAAATGACATTTCATTCATTAATTCTACCACTACCAGTACGATTTGAGGTCTAATCTCAATTTAAAAACGAAGAGATTTTTATAATTACTAAAACAAATTTTATTCTTACTTATAAGTTTATCATAATCGATGCCGGTTTCAGATGTGCTCTGTACGTTCCACGGAGTGACCAAATCATCGTCCGCCGGAGCTCCATCTCCAGAAACTCGCAGATTTTCAAGGGGTGCTTCAAGTGACATTGTAGTTTAGTATTTAATACTGTATATCTGCAACAAAAAGCAAGAAGGAAATTTTATATCTATATGCACATACACAAACAACACGAGAGTCATATAGGTATACATCCAATTATAAATTGTTGATTTTCAATCAATCAGGTACAACTCTTTGCCCTTGCCAGTATCGCTTATATTCAATATTTGCCATGCGTGCACTCTTTCTCTTTTTTATAATTGATCATTTACGCTTTAGCTTTTTGAGAGAAAGACAAACTTAATTAAATTTGATAGCTGACTGTTATTATATTATATTTGAGTAATACAAAATAGTAATAATATTTACAACCTGTCTACGAAAAAAGGCACCACAAACAACAAATGACTTACGATTACGATCGACGATCAACGATCAATCAGTAACTTGGACTTGTTAATTTATACAGTCAAAACAAGTTACACGTGCAAAACCACAAGCTTCAAATCCTTCAAAATAAATAAACTATTGCCCAGCTTGAAGCGTAGGCATAAATAGACAATTGCCTCTGCCGGTTCCAGACACCACGAAAACGTTCCAAACATCCAAAGTTTTAGCAAAAGACTTTTACAACCATACCTTATGCTTAATGTGTGAATTCCGGGGAAATGACACAATTTAGGTTAAATCACCAGTGACTAACACCAAACCAAGGCTGAAGGTACTCAACGTTTTCGTCTTTCCTTCTTCAATGTATGCTAATTGTTACAGTTCCGCTCTGCAACAGTAACCGAAATTGCATCAGGCTTTGTATTTAGAACACAACTAAAGTTTCATCTGAAGATCAAGAAGATAAATTGTACTATTTACACAATCACAAGACCTCTTCAAAGAGACAAGAGTTTCCGTCGGAAAATCGATTCTTGGCTGCAGGCTGCAACAACCTTACTAATTGCACGTTGCAGTTAAATTTCCGCACACTGCTCACTCGGATCGTACTCTTCTTCTGGGAAACACGAGAGTGACGGCCTGTGCCTGTACTGTGGCAGATGGCAATGGCAAGGGAATGCTGAAGCAAACAAGAATCTCCAATTGAGCAACCTGAGCTAAAAAGCAATTGAATTGAACGATGAAGCTTTCAAGCATTTTAAGGCTTCTCCCAAAAACTACATCAATAATCCTCGCCGAGGACTAGTACCGAGCAAACATAGTGAATTCCACAATTACTGCGTTGAAAATTCCGATTAACCCTTTAAATTCTTTTGCTGAGGATTCTGTTTTCTTTTCTTTTCAACAACATTTATATTTTGGAAAATTCATTAAGCGGGATTTTTTTTACCTTAACGGTTGAACCCATAACAAAGGGATTTTAAGGGTAGGATTGGAATTTAAAACGTAGCAACTATGGAATTCACTAAGCTTGCTAAGTAATGCGAGTCCTCGACATTACTGTACCTATAAAAGATAGATTTTCTTTCACCGTCGCGTCCTTCTACTTTTAATTAACTACTTACTTTTACTTGCCAACTAGATCATTGCCTAGAAGAATTAGTACCTGAATTTGTTTTTTTTTTGAAATTGCTGAAAAACAATCTGGACAAACTTTGAGACTGCCGCTTTACTTCCAAAAGCCCCAAAGGTGACCCAATTCTCAAATCTTTATGGTTTTTCTGGAGGCAGTATTATTATGAATTTTTTCGTAAAATGGTTACGAGTCGTAACCTTTACAGAGGTAAAAAAGCTGGAAATTAATTTTTTAATTTCCTCAACTCATGTAATCGCTAAAAAAATCTTAAAATAACGAAATACAATGAGTGAAGTTAACTTTTTATTTTATCAATTATGAGTTTTATTTTTGTTATTGAGTGCATACCGCATTTTCAATTATACTTCGCTCTCTGTAAGTAAACAAATCTGCAAAATACACCGACGTTTAAACTTCAGCAAAGTTCCCCTATCCCTATCCCCTGTATGAGCACCGGAATAGGTTTGAATAATTTTGCAACGAAAATTATTAAACTTTTTTTACTCAAACTACCCTATGTGATTTGTGAGCAGCTCCTAATGCAATATAATGAAACTCACCGAAGTGTGCATTCGCTAAAGACGTCATGTTCCTAAAAAGTGGGTTAGGAACAAAAATAAAGGAACCATTCGGAAATTTTAACATATCCATATGGTTCTTACTGGGAGATGGGGGGAAAATTACGATAAGAAAAATGTTGACGTCAGTTGTGTGCAATCCCAAAATTTGGTGATGAATGAATGATGGAAGCACAAGTGCATGTGCCGGACATGTTCCTACGAATTCATGTTTGGAACCAGTGGAACCAAATCATATGGTTCTTTGGCCACGTTCAAGAGAGGGAATTAAAGCCCTCTTTGAAATTAATACTTTCCCTACTTCAGTTGCCACTAATCCAGCTTTAAATATTTGACAGTCAGTCCATCAATTACTAGTGCAATAACTAATTATCTAATCATCTCAGTAATGAAGTTAGTTTCGCTTTGAAAAATCATCCTTCCCTGTGATTAGAATACCGGAATTTCAAGTTCGAGAGCATAATTGCAACCTATTTATAAAACGGCACCTTTGTGGGTAAAATTTCAAAGTTTAAATCTCTATTTTTACGTTCCGGTCAAGTAAGTGAGACTTGGCAAAACTAAGTTTAATCGTAGTGTGCGTCATTTTAACTCTTAGTGATACTAATTGAATGGGTTTTTGATTCAGTGTTCGTTTATGCCCATTTAGCTAGGTACTCTTCTTGTGTCTAGAGAATCCTGTCGGCCTTGTTTTGCATTAGCCATTAGCGATCTTGAACGAGTAGAGCTAGACGACACACATATTCAGTCTTCAATCTTAAAACAATTCGTTATCATCGTTCATGTTGTTTCGGAGTATGAGTTCATCCCTACTTTGTTTTATAATTATACAAAATCCTATGTAATTCTGATTATATACTCCGCGCTGATTTCAACTTATTGGCAAGGGTTCATTCGAAATGCAATGATTTTTTCTCAGTGAAGTATATGGCTGAAACGTCGTTTTCGAAAACAATTACGAATTATAAAGGTCACAATCACGGGGTCAAAGTTCCCGTAAGACACTGACTGTTATTACCCAAAGAGTATTTCTTTATTTAGGTGTTAGGTTTGCAAGGGACAGGTTTTAGACTGTGTATTCAGACATTTTTGAAGACGATCTGCCAGACCGTCCTAGCTTACTAACAACTAATGACTAAGATTGAAAATTACTCATCGTCAGTTTAGGTAACGGGGTGCGAAACTTTTCCCCAACTGTTAGGCTGTGTTTTTCTCGCCATTTAATGGTTATTATTGCAGCCTTCTGCTTTTAGTGACGAAGAACGAAAGTGATAACAAAAAAGCAAAGATACCGAATAGGGGGATTAGTTAAAAATTGGATGAACCTAACCTGTAATTACTACTGCCAGCTGCCCGCGCGTATACATGTCATATGTCGGCCTTCTATTTTCAATGCCCAAACGTGAAATTATTTATTGTCTGTGAATCAAAAGAGAATGGGCACTGGTCTACGGTGTTCTCTACTCGAATTTTCTTCTCTACCTGAGAGTCTAAGGTGTTCTCTACCTCCATACCCTTCTCTACCCCACTGTCTACGGTGTTCTCTACCTTGAAACCCTTCT
>JAAXYX010005990.1:0-10225 GCA_036851915.1 Ptenothrix huangshanensis
CGAAATGGACATGGATAAAAGCGTTAGTTTGAAAACAAATATTTGACGTGAGCAGCTACGGTTGAACAAGTGCACAAGGAGATGTTCTCGACGCAAGCGTTTTGTTACTTCAACTAAACTCTTGTGTGACACGTTTGCTTTATGCCTGAAAATAAATAAAAAAAAATTAAAATGAATTAAAAGTTATTTGCCCAAAATCTTACCCCTGAGCCTGAACATATAAAGGCTAAATATCAAATCTGCCTAATTCAAGGGCGATTTTAGGGTTTGGGGAAGCAGGCGCTCGGCTGCATGGGGTTTTTAAAGCTTTCAGAAATATTTTGGAAAAGTTTATAAGAATAAATTTTTTCTGCTACATGCGAAGTTCAAATTCGTTAAAATTCGTAATTCATGTTTGCTTTCATTTACACTTTAGAAACAAAAAATGTTTGTAGGATATAACACTTTAACTCTTCCTTAAAGGCGTAATTTTTCAATAATTATTTACACTTTTGAAAACATCTATTTTTTTAAACAGCATAATTTTTCTAATATTTGCAGTTTTATAACTTTAGCAATTAACATTTTTTAAAGAGCGTCATTTTTTGAATATTTACATCTACTTTTCGAGATGTAATTTTCGAATTAAGATTTTTTGAAAGGGCGCAGTTTTTCCAATATGTACATTTTTGAAAAAGTTGTAATTTTTTAAATTAAGATTTTTTCAAGTGCGTAATATTTCCAATTACAACTTTGTGAAAAAGTCCAATTTTTCGAATTAAGATTTATTAGAAGGGCGTAATTTGTCCAATATCCACATTTTTTGAAAAAGATCTAATTTTTCAAATTAAGATTTTTAAATGCGTAATTTTTCCAATATTTTCACGTCTTAAAAAGGTCTAATTTTTTGAATGAAGATTTTTTAAAGAGGCGTAATTTTTCCAATTAACACTTTTCGAAAAGATCTAATTTTTTAATTAAGATTGTTTAAAGAGCGTTTTCCCAATATTTACACTTTTGGAAAAGATAAAAAATTTTGGATTAAAATTTTTTTGAAAGGGTGTAATTTTCCCAATTTACACTTTTTGAAAAGGTTCAGTTTTTTCAATCAACACTAATGAAGAAGTGTACGTTTTCTACGATTTCGGGGGATGCTTTAACAAACCCACTGGAAGGTCCTAGAAACTAGTTTAAATGTCTTGTGAAAGCCCGCCTGTTTGGGAAAATTCGGAAAAGGAATCGCAACTGCGTAGTGGTCTAAATAAAATGTGTGGTTATTAGTAATTATGTAATTACGCACTTTAAGACGCCATCGGGTTGGACTTGGAGTGTTCGTAGTTGAGACGTGAATAAATCAAACATGGTGAGATGGAGAAGTAGTTCAAAAGCCACTGTCGAAGTGAAAAATAAAATCGCAAGTCCTTCAACTGGCGCTAGTAATAAAAACATAAGGAAACTTTGGTGTTCAACATTTAAAAAAGTGTAAAGGTGCTGCGGTCGTGTGGGATCAAAAAATATGTAAATTAGGCTAAAGAAAATGACTGGGTAGACGAGAAGAATGATGTACTTTAAAAGTAATTCTTGGTACGAAAACTGATTGAAGCTTCGACGATGTGGAGCGTGATGTGAATGTGAACGAGCAGCTTTAACACTGAGTCTATTCCACTCCTCCCCTCGTTCATTCCAAATTGTAGTAATAGTTTGATGCCACTTAAATCTTAAATCGAACTGACAAATGAGCGCGACAAGAGTGCCCAAAGCAAAAACCCAATGAATCATCAAATGATTTGTGTTAATGTCACGATTTCTATCAAGAAAAAATTTGGAGAATTGCCACCAAATGAAAACTGTGTAAAGAGTTAGCAAGGCGAATAGAAACAGGTATCGGAATTTATGAAAGGATGTTTTGTACATTTGGATTTTGTCTGTTTGTTTGTCGTAACTGAAGGGAAGAAAGCACAATTTGGACAAAATGTCAAGTGCAATGCTATTGTAGCAATTTTCAGCTTTTGAAAGCATTTTCTCTTTTGTGATTCTCAAAAATTCCTATACACAAAGTTTCTGTAATTAATGTCTATTCTAAGACTTGTTTTAATAAGTTTGAAGCAATTTAAAAGAGAACTTTGTTACTACTTTATGTTCCCAGGCAATGTCTAAATAGGAACTAAGCTACAAAATACATTCAAGTTTTCAAAGAGGCGGTTTCTCTGGCCTAATTTATTTTGGATAGTGAATGTTGCTAAGCAAAACAGAATCACCGTCGAGTTTTCACCGAGACATTTTGTCTAGCCTCATTAAAAAGTCACATGTGCTCGAACGACTGTAGTTCCAGGAATGAATAACATCCCGAAAGAATCGCTATCTCTTCAAATTATTATTTCAAGTGTTTACCAAATTTGAGTAAAAGGATTTCCTTAATTTGATTGACGCTACTGATATGAGTTTACAATTCCTTCATGTTGTCAGCTCTTTTGTTTAATTTCGTGGCCGCGTGGAAAGGATCATATAAAATATATGCGTAGGTATTCATATTTTCTTTAGGGTAAACATCATTTTGCTTTTAATTCACCACTTCATTAAGGAAAGTTGAATAATTTATACTCCAAATTAATTATAAGGATAGGAAATTAAAAAGAGCCGCAACTAGAGAACGACTGTGTACAGGTAATTCGTCACATGTGTAAGTCGTTCGCTCTTGGTTTCTTTCTTGATCTCCAGATTTGGACTGAGTACCGGTGAAACACCATCAAGTAGATCTGAAAAAAAGGTTTTTTAGTTAACATTCAAGTTAAAACACGCAGCATTGAAGTTATTAACAAAAAATTGAATGTCTTACATTTAACGTTGTCTTCATGTTTTCCCTTTAAAACAATCCTAACTTTTACATGTGGGCACATTTCAAACGCGTACTTTAATGAAACCTTGGACAAAACTGATTTTGTGGGACTTGATCTCAACTCTGTTGAATCATCGTCGATTCCTATGCAAAGACTTTCTAAGCCTAAATAGAAAACAGAAGGGAGTTGTCAGCTTTAAAATAAATCATAATTAGACATGCACACTTCAAAGTTGGTAGAAACTTAAACTTACGCTTTGCATCCACCATTGACTTTTTCAATTTTAAATTGTTCAAAGTTGCCGCGTCCAAGCTTTCTGAACTGCTAGAAAGGAGATGTGCGCAAGTCTCTTCACATATTCCAGTTAGTGCTGCATCGAGTGTAGTAAATGTATTTGTTGTAATCCAACTTGGATTTTGAAGACTTTCCAAAGTTTGGATGCTTACACCGAAATGAAGTGACTCCAACAGAGGCAGGGCCCACAACACATTTAACACTTGGGAGAGGTTGAAAAGCTTGAGAATCGTAAGATTTTTAATATTCGGGAACAAAAGCGGCAACTTTTCAATGCACACAAATTCAGGCTCAATTTCAAATCGAAGATTAGTAACCGTGGAAACGGTGTCTTGGTAATCCGCACCCAGAAAATTGTTCTCGTACATTTCTTTGGAGCAATTGTTGCTGGGCATTCCGGGTCGATATTGAATGTAAATAATCGATACACGGGGAAATACGCGGGACATTTTAAATACCGAAGGAGCAAACACCTGAGAACAATTTTCGAATACGAAAATCATAAGGACTTGAAGTCGTGGCATGATCGGAACTGGAAACTGCGGGAAGAAAAACAACGGAGCGATTGTCATCTCCTTCAGGCTATGGGCACAAGTGTCAAGAAACTTGGCCATAACTTGTGATGCTTGGAGCCAAACACTCGGGGAGTCTAAGTAAATTCGACTTAGGAGTAGATGCACTTTCCTAATTTTTAGTTTTGCATTAGCAAAGAGCTCAATCAGGGCCAAGTTGTCCTTTTGAAAACGAATCATCGTGGAAATGAGAAGATGCATTTTATTCATGCGTCTTAAAGCATCCAGAAGCTGTTCGTGAGGAAATGGCCCCAATTCCACTTCCTCGATATTCACTCCCACTCCGATTAAAAACTCGAAAACCTTTTCAGGCAATGCGGATTGTACACGAAGAAACTTTAGTTTTGGGAGCATTGAATTAAATTCACCGCTCCTTCCTAACAAAGATGCTTCACTGTTTTCAGCGTCCCATATTGAAGGAGTTTTGGATGCGAGAGTGAGTCTCTCGAGATTTGGGAGCTGGACAAAAAGCAGCTGCTTGAAACTGTGCAGAAATGCTCCTCGATTAACCATAATTCCGGGAAGGTTCTCATTAGCCAAGGAAACACGCAAAGTGTGAATCATGTGTCCAAATGTACACAAAATATGCTCCACATTTGGATTTGACAGATTGCAGTTGGAAAATGCAAAGCTGCATGAGGGAAAGAGCGGGCTTTGGTTGATTGTTGTTTGGAAAGAACGGATCCTCTCCATACCTTCTTCATTAGGACTGTCTTGAAATGCGCAATGAACGGAGAGGAGTTGTTTGGCCAAGAGGATTCTCGTTGCTCTGTAGTTCCACTGTTTGCTCACTCTCCGCGTCTCTTTCAAATCTCCCGGTCCCAGGTTCCTCAAAATTGTTTCCAGCAGCTGTTTTTCAACAATAAAAGTTTCATTTGAAAATCTCAAAAAACTTGTCCCTGTTTAGAACATACATGAGAAGTAGGAACCATCGAGAAAATATTCCCACAACTCTCACTCTTTTCAGCTTCCAGCAAAGCTCTTCAATTTCCATAACCGAATTTACAAAATAAAAATAAACTTACCAGTTCCATTCCAAACACTGTCTCCATTGCGCCAACTTGGATTGATTTTGTTTATTAGGATTTTGTCGATTTGGTCTCAAGAAGAAAAGATGGAAATCAAAGGAGAATCAAAATAATTATAAATCGATGTCACTTTTTAAAATTTTAGAATATTTGAGAATATGTTGGACGTAGCTGGAGATCGCTGCTTCACTATTAATGGACTAATTACTCATGTAATTACCTACAATGCCTGTAAGTGTTGAGTGATTGCGAAGTGAAATGTTTCCAGAGGCGAACATCTCTGTCTGTAATCGACTAATGAGGAGGGAAAAACTTGTTTTACACTTTATACTTGGAATTGTAGGTTCGAAATTATTTTACAAGGGGAACAAAAGATGTTTAGTTTAATACTTTAAGGCCATTATTCTCTTCTAATCTTTTTCAAGGAGATAAAACAAGTTGGCCTTGGCTAATCTCCAGTGATTCTAGGAAGATATCCAGAGTTGTTTGTGCATTTCTCAAAACCTGATTTAATCTGCAGGTAAACATCTCCGTTCGCTACATCAAATCCTGAGAAATACCCAAGAAAATCCCACAAAATGGCCATTTAATGCAATACAAGTATTTGTATTCACGAAATGTACAGAATCACATACACGAGTTATAAAGAATGTACAATTGAACGGAGGATGATCAAAATGTTCCCATGTCAACAACAGCGTCCTTTGAGTTCAACGGCTTAGATTCATCAGATTTCCTCCAGTGGTACGTACATGTAATTTTTAATTATGCTAATTTCGAGGAAGTTAGTTTTGTAATGAAGCGTTGGAGTACAATAAGAATGAGGCAAATGTTAATAAATGTTTGGAGTAATGCTGCATTTTAGTTGTGTATTTTCCATCTGCTTCACAGTGAAAAGTTGAAAATTATAAATTAGGAACTAATTAATTGAATGTACCTTTAGCTTATTGCCTATTAGTGCTAAGCATTAGAATTTGATTCCTTGAGCGTTTTCCTGGAACCAACTTTCCTCGAACGCAATTACGAATTACACTTCCTTTATGCACCATTCGGAGTAATTAACTACATTAACCAAAATTCAATGCGATTCAAGTCTTGTCTCTCATCCTGCAAATCTTGAAACGATCGTGCAAATGTTACAAAAATTACGTCAACGTAACACAACCGAATAACCAAAATCCTGAAACACGAAAATGTGACTTTCTCAAAACTCGTAAATTAAAGTAAAAGAACCGACGTTATTTTTAGAGTATAACAAAGAAACTCGAGAAAAATGATAAAACGCCAGTATGTACAACATGTGCTAATAGATGTAGGTCATTTTTGGCTCTGGACCCTCCCCCCTCGCATAATTTGCTCATAATTGGCTGACACCCTCCCCACTTAAACTGATGACGTCATATGTGAATGGCCCCTTAGAAATTTCAAGCGCCAGGCTCAAACCTTTCTACTCTCGTTTTCAACACTGGACTGACTGGACTGGACGAAATAAGTGCACACCAACACTCGCACTACATTCACTCATCTCCCGCCGTCGTTTCATTGAAGGGACGAACTCCGAATCTACGATTTACACTCGACTCTCGACAATTTCCTTAGCACTTGCTTCATTTCTGCCTGATTCGTTTTCACTACAAACTGTTTCCTTAGTTGGCAAGGAGTGCGCATTAATTTGTTTGTGATTTCATAACTACACGGGAAGACGTGACCGGACCAGAGTGGAATGATGGAGAAATCTAAGGGACGGGTGAGGAGTCGTGTTTTGACTGACGATCAGCTGCTTCGCCTTCACGGAATCCAATTTCAAGTCCGGATAAAATTGCTCAGGTTGAAAACAAGCAGTCGGCATCAAAATCATTCTTCAATCCAATCCAAGTCGGTATCCCAAAGAACAAATCAATTCCAGTGTCCTTTGGTCAACGACCACAACGAAAAACCATTCAAGTGTCAATATGAAGAATGTAATCGAAAATTCAAATCCAAAATATCACTGGATTCTCACTCGAAAATTCACTTGCCGGAAACCCCGAAATTTGTTTGCTCGGTGGCAAATTGTCGCTTTAAGTCGCTTAAGAAAGACCATTGGAAAAAACATCTAACAACTCATTTCGGAGGGAAGCCTTTAAAATGCAGTTTGTGCGAGAAGAGATTCAACCAGCCTTCTCACCTCAGAATACACATGTACAAACACGACCCCGGGAACCCAAACAACAGCCGTTTCAAATGCCAATTCTGCGACTACTCAACCTACTTTGCAAATTCCATGAGAAATCACGTCATGATCCACACTCAAGAAAAGCCTCTTAAATGTAAAATGTGCGATTTTTCCACAAGAGCCACCCACTCAATGGAATACCACGAGAGGATCCACACGAACGAAAGGCCATTTCCGTGTCATTTGTGCGACTACCGCGGAAGATCACGAGAGCTCGTGGCCATCCACCTGAGAACCCACACCAAGGAGAAACCGCACAAGTGCACCATTTGCGAATATTCCTGCAGCTACTCAAGTAATCTGAGCAGACACATGAAGATCCACACCGGAGAGAAGCGCCACAAATGCACGGAATGCGACTACGCTTCGAGTATTTTGAAGAACGTAAAGCGACACATGTTGGTGCACACCGGAGAGAAGCCATTCTCTTGCACCATCTGCAACGTCTACTCCTGCAAAACAAATTTTGAGCTCAAGACGCATATTCAGATGCACACTGGAGAATTGTCTTACAAGTGTAGCTTCTGCAGTTACAGAAGCAGATTCTCCGGGAATGTTTCCACACACATGCGTACGCATACGAAGGAAAAACCATTTGCATGCAATCACTGCGGGTACGAGTGTACTTCCAAAAGTTATTTGAATATTCACCAAAGGAGACATTGTTCATAGGTACGAAAACGTCAAAAGTGGCCTAAAGAGTTTAGAAAAATAAATGGGGTCTTTCAAAAGTGTTCAAAATAAGACAGTATCATTTTGATAAGTGGCAACAAAAGAATTTCAATATAAAAAACGGAATTTTGTGTAATTATGTAAAGGATGTGAAAGGAAGTAATAAATGCATTGCCCTCAATTAATTACTCAGTTTTTTGGATTTAGTTCATGTTGCTTGTAGCGTAGCAGCATTTGGATTTAGTTTATTTTGACTCTTCAACGATGAGTGTTTTTCCCCAAGTAAATAATTGTTTTTCCTAAGGAGCTAGTTAGCCTAAAAAAATCGAATGTAATCCTCCCTTGTGTAACCAAGGCTGGGCTGATTGTTTTCCGAATAAATATTTGCCTCACATAATTATTTGCGTGTGTAATCAAATGTCATTCGCTCCAATGAATGGGCAAGGTAGCGTTTCTTGGACTAAGCAGCATTCAATTATATTAAGCTTTAAAAGCGAGTCATGGTTGGACCAAGATAGAAAAAGTTTCCAAACCACCTAAAATGTGTGACTATCAAAAGAAAAGTAAGACCCGGGTGGAAATATTTCAAGAAATAAAATCCAGTTCGGAGGAATTAAAATTCCAAAGAAGAACTAAAGGAAAATTGGGAAAGCAATTCAGGATACTGGTCAAGGCCCTGAATTTTGTTGGCACGTGTCCGCTCTACTACTCAGCTTTAAAATGCAAATTCGAGCTTGTTTGGTTTTCTTGGTCAGCACTGCTCACCTTGGTCACAGCCATTTGGTTTCTCGGCATCTGGGCCGTTTATCTCTTCGTTTTCACTCTTGGACGTCATATCGTGGCAAACAGGTGAGTATTTACTTCGGTAGAACGGAGTAAAATAATTTTGAACTATTACTCTTTATTGCAACTTTTACTTGGCCTACAAGCTGAAAATGAGGAATTTGAAAAAATGACATTTTCATGCTAATTTTAATTGTTGACGAGTAGACCTCTGATTTGCTGCCGTTGGCGTGTATCAACAAATAAACAATTTCACTTTTTTGAAAAATCTAAATAATAATTACGCGCTTTCAAAAACTGAAAAATTATAATTACACGTTTTAAAAACCTTAACAAATAATAATTACGTTTTCAAAAAGTATGAAAAATATTGGATGCACATTTTTAAAAACTGAAAAATTATAATTGCACCTTTTTGAAATGCGTAAAAAATAGTAAATACACCTTTTCAAAAAGCATGAAAAATATTCGTTACATATTTTCAAAAAGTGTGAAAAAAATAATTGCACACTTTAAAAAACTGAAAAAAATAATTACACTTTTTTTAACTGCGTAAAAAATAAGAAAAACACTTTAAAAACGTATGAAAAATATTAGTTGCACATTTTCAAAAAGTATGAAAATTATTTGTAGCACATTTTCAGAGAGTGAGAACAAAATAATTTCAAACTTTAAAAAGCTGTGAAAAAATAAGCAGACCTTTTTAAAGCGTGTAAAAAATATTAATTACATTTTTTTAAAAGTTTGAAAACTATTAGTGCATGTTTTCGAAAAGTAAAAAAAACAATTTCAAGCTTTAAAAAACTGAAAAAAAAAATAAGTAAACCTTTTTAAAGCGTGTAAAAATAATAATTACTTTTTTTAAAAAGCATGAAAAATATTAGTTGCAGATTTTCAAAAAGCATATTTTCAAATATGTACAAGTGTAGACAATATTTGTACGGTTTCAAAGATGGAAAAAATCACGTGTTCCTGGCCACGTTTAAAATTTGTAGGGAAAGCACCATTTCAGATTTTGAGGCCATTTTTAACGTTTCCGAATTTTATGGGAGAGAACAAAAATGAGTAAAATTGAATCCTAATTGTATTTACCCCTACATTCTGGGTTAAGCTGGACGAAATTTCTGGACGCATTTGCTCAGGCTTTGAGAGAAGACCCGAGAGTAACTCGGACTGGAGGAGCAATGGCTGTGATGTTCATCCACACGATGATGGCCCTCATCCCGTTGTTCCACATCAACCAAATCCTCTTCGGCTGGATCAAATCTCCTCAACTGGCCCAATTCCTTAACAACTGGTCCCAATTTCACACTGACTATCAGCGGATCTTTTGCTCAACAACAGGAAATGCCCTTGAAGACAATTTTACTCACGTTGGATCTGGATTCCCTCGAACTTCATTAAGACAGCGCTTATGGGGAAGATTCCTCAGTCAAAACTATTTCAAAATTGCGCATTTCAAACCATACGAAGTTTTCCTTTGCCTCTACATTGTCATCCCAGTGCTAATTGGAACTTTGATCGTGACCAAAGTCAGCACTGATTTGCGGCATCTGCGCATTGAAACCATTTTTACGGCCAGCTTTTTATTCGGCGTTGTCGTAACCGAGACTTTCGAAGACGTTAAAAACATGCTCATGTTTTTCACCATCGCTGATGCCTTTCAAATGGCAAGTTTCAAGATTTTATATAGGGGCGTACCCATGAAGGAATTCCGGAGGAAATGTGGAATGTTAAAACGAATTTTTTAAACTAACATTTTTTCAAAATGTTACATTTTCCCAATTATGACTTTCTGACGGGGAGTAATTTTTTGAATTAACATTTTTCAAAAATGACTACTTT
>JAAXYX010005991.1:0-10224 GCA_036851915.1 Ptenothrix huangshanensis
CCTGTTCTGTTCTACGACTCTGACTCCGGCTTGGAGAAGGATGAATGAATACATAAATGATAAATTCATTTTATTAGTCTAACTGAATTCAGTAAATACATACATTGAAAGCCGCCTGCGCTTGAACCGCTTATTGAGGTATCCATGAGGCAAATATAGAGTGAAGCGGAATAAAAATAAATCAGATCGGAGGTTGAAGAGTAAAGCGAATTTGGATCTGGTCACTTGAGAATTCAAACCGTGGAATAAATCAAGAGGGGCTCTTGTCATTTGCGTAATAGCTAATTTCATGCACGCAAACCCATACGGTACAGAGGTACATATACGGTAACAGCCCAATCCAATGTGGCATTGGCATAAAGGAAAGGCATCTTGGTATTTAGTTGAGTAGGTAGATATATTTACGGATACTTCCATCAGCCCTGGCGTTACATCGGTTTTAAACCGTGGTATAATACATTGCTCACGGAGAAAGAAGGAAGCCCTTTATGACACAGACTCATATAGCCAGTTATTACGTGGTCAGGTGTTATGCCACGGTTATGTATGCACTCCACAAGAACTCGCACGTACATACCTCAACTAACTGAACAGTGTTAAACTTTTTATTCAGCTTGCGAACATACTACTTCTTCCAGTGTGAGTTCTACATAAGGCAGCACTATTCATTTAATTAGTAACACATAGTGTGACCCACAGGCATCATAAAAATACTGATAATTCCTGATTCAGCTTATTTATCATTTTCTCGGTTTAGAGTTCACGTAGGATCAGTCAAATTAAACCAAACAATGCTTGTATGCAGGAATAGAATAGTTTTAATTCATATATCGTCGATGAAGAGTCAAAATGATCTAAATCCAAATGCCGCTAAAAGCAATATGCAATAAATCCAAAACGGCTTAAAAACAACATGACCTAAATCCACATTTAAACTGATGGATTTAGGTCATTTTGTATTTAACTTGCATCGGATTTAGGTCGTCTTGCTTTTTGAAGCATTTGGATTTAGGTCATTTTGACTTTTCATCGACGACATGTAACACCCCTACAATACACATTGGTAGACTGGGGATTGATACATATATACAAACGTAAAAATTCATAATAAATTTATTAATTTGGAATTGTGGTAACAAGAAGCATTTACTTTCGTTGGGGGTGAAAAACAACCCAAACGCACGTCTAAAAGCAAAACAAAATATACAAATGCGTACAAACAACTACAGCGGATACCTAACTTGTTTTAATTTAATTCAAAGCCTTTTCTGACTTTTTTACACCTTCAACGAATTAATGCACATACTGCGTTTTCATCAAGTTTTACGATTTACCATTTTGACACCATCCGATTACTCTGAAAATGAATATATAAAGATCCTAAAGCTCAATTATTCCATACTCATGTAAAGAAAAAGTATAACTTAGGGATAACCAAAATTTCACAAACGGAAAAAAAGAAACGAAATGTTTTCTCGAATAGGATAAGGAAAAATTGCTATAATATACATGCAGTTATACACGCACTCATACAAGATTTTAGGCCAAGAAGCAAAAACGTTTCGGACACGGGCTTAACTACCTAAGTAGGTATATATACGTATGTGCTAAGTGCTAAGTTGCTAATAAAGTCTAGATATATACCTTGTGGGCTGTGGAAAGTTTTATTTCGCATCTGTCGACACCAGCCTTATTTACAATTACAATACCGAATAACGAGTGATCACGCAAAGTTTGTACAATACATAAGCTAAAATAAGTAAGATATGCAGTGTTTTTTTTCCTTTACTTATTGCTTGATGAGGGTAAACTATATAAAATGTGTACACCAGTATGATTCGCTGAGATCACTAAAATGTCTCAAATTACATATTAAAATATGTAGGTGGAAATGTGTGACATGATAGTCATAGTGATATAATTGTGACATATTAGAGCGACATATTATACAGGATGCACAGTTGAAGGTTGGAGATCAGTTTGTGACACTATCTCATATGATAAAGTGCGTGCGTACGTGCAAAAATTACGAACACTGCAATAATCATTAATATATTTATACAGGGAACCAAAATTCATACAGGCAAAGAAATATGCCCCTTTTTGTCATATTGTTGTAAGCTTTAAGTATATCTATAATATAAGTATACAATTTCTAGAAACGGTTTCTTATTAAAAGAACACAATCTTAGAGTACAAACGTACGAACTACAAAGTTTAGAATTCAAAAAAGTATCCTTAAACGAAAAAATGTAATTTAAAAAATTCAATTCCAAACGAATTATGTACTACGTAGTAGTACCCAATTTCTACGTTTGAAATGTTGTGAGAAAAGCTCATTACCATTATTACAGATAAAACGGAAAATTATAAGTTAGAGAAGTGGATATATCTGCTTGCAAAAATTATAAAAATGTCTTCAGACCCACAATACTTACAGACAATTTTAGTATAATGAGAAGCCCAATTAGCTTAAGATTAAACTTGTTTGCTGGAAAAAAACGTTAAAAAAGGTAATAATAGAGATTTCAGTAAAAAATAATAATATTGCTATCTATTAATTGTAACAAGCAACTCGGTACAAATTGAAAATGTGGTCCATGAAAAATCCTGTAATTTGTTTTACCGGTGAGAAATGTCTATTTTAATAACAATCTCTGAATTCTGACAAGTGCATAATTAAAGGGCAGCATTAAAAACTGTACTACTGACGTTAATTTTATAAGTTTCGAACAAAAAAAATGTGTGACCTTTGACCTCAACAAGCCGAGGCCCATAGGTCATTTTATAATTATCAAAAGCTATATCCCTGACCTATATCACTGAATTTGACAATTTTTCAGACCAGTTTAAGTTTTTTGCACTTTTTATGGGGAGACAAAAAGCAACCCAGGTTTCATGCACGGCACAATTTGGAGCTATTTAACGATTCAGTTGTCAGTAGCAAGAAAAGGTTTGCACAAAAGTCTACTGTTACCTAATGTAATAGACGTCTTCATTAATTTTTACTGGACAAACGGTAAAGCAGATTAATATCAATCACCAGCGGCGGATCCAGACGATTTTTCTGAGGGGAGCAAAACTATACTATGGCAGCCATTTTGATTTTTCCCCTATGTACGCTCATGTTAAAGCAATCGGTCCTGCGGGGCAGCTGCCCCATTGCCCCCCTTAGATCCGCGGTTGTCTATCACTATTGATTTTAATAGACTGGCCCGGTAAATGTTTCACATTTAAAACTATTGGCGCATTTAATAGGTGCCTCTATAAATGTTTTTGTTATTGCGATTTCTATTAGAAAATAATAGAAATCCGGTAAACGGTCTATTTCTTTTACCATATAGGAATTCATTTAATCCTGGGGTTTCAAAAATATCCCAAACAACAATTTATTACAATACTTATACTAAGTTAAATAATACAATATGCAGTAGGTACTAAATTAAATGGTAAGCATAATAAGTATAATAACCAACATTTACAATTTGGTAGTAATTAATGTAATTATTCTGTGTACTTGAGGGCAAACAAACAGTCAATGAATATTAGTAGTGAATTTGTTTCCAAATATTATTCTCTTTTTATGTCTAGGAGGAAGTGAGGAAGAGAGTTTGAGGCTTTGCAGTGGCAGCTTCTGAGCTAATACTGAAACTTTGGAAGTCACTGCTGCGGGAATTTTGAAAAGCACTGACGGCGTGCTGCTGAGCATGCCTTTATCTTCAAACGCTGCTTTTGGGAGCGTGGAATATTGCTCGGTGATGTACTGACAAAGATCACTCAATCCACTGCCACTCACCGTACGGCACTCCACGCAAACTGCTTGTCCACAGCAAGCGTGACCTGAAGCATGAAGTGTGGTGATTCAAGTATTTCACCTTTTCTCGAGTTAATTAACTTCAAATTGAACGTCTACTTTTAACTTATTAAAAAGTTTTCAGTCAGCGTGCGTTCTTAAATTCCTATTTTGAAATGGGAAAGTTGGACGTAACGATACTTAGGTATTTAACCAAGGAAGACTTCCGAGTCTTGACCTCAGTAAGTTATTCAACACATTTTATATTTATTGTTTACAGTTTTGATGGATTCCAGATTGTAGTAATTCTGCAGGTAAACTTAAGAATCACACGAGTTCTGTTATTAGTGATTACTGATACTTTTAGGTCGAAATGGGAATGAAAAATCACGAATTAGTCCCGTCAGCTTTGGTTGCAGCTATTGCAGGATTGAGACATGGCGGCGTTCATAAGATATTAAGGGAATTATGTAAGAATCGCCTGGCACAATATGAACGTGGGAAACATTGTAAGTTTACTTATTATTTTAATGTAAGGAATCAAGTTTGTTTCATAGTTAGCACCTTTTAGCACATCACACATACAGACATCAGTTACTTTTTTTTAAAAATGAGAATACAATTATTAATTGTAAGAAACCTCATTCGATTTTTAATTTAAACTAAATGATATGCGACGCATGGGTATTTCATTTGAAGATTTGGGCATATGTTTGCTTTCGTAGATGACGGCTATCGCTTGACGAACATGGGCTATGATTATTTGGGACTACAAACATTGGTGTCCCGAGGAGTCATTACTGGCTTCGGTCATCAGATAGGAACGGGGAAAGAGTCAAATGTTTACATCGTCACCAATGAAAATGGGGAAAATCTCTGTCTGAAATTACATAGACTGGGTAGGGTATGCTTCCGAAATATTAAGGAGAAGCGGGATTATCACAAACACAGGCACAATGCATCTTGGCTATACCTTTCAAGAATTTCCGCGACAAAGGAGTTTGCTTACCTAACGGCGTTGCATTCAAGAGGCTTCCGTGTACCTAAACCCATTGATTTTAACAGACATTGCGTTATAATGGAATTAATTGAGGTAAGTCGGTAACGGATTTGTTATTGGTTTAATTTTTTCCGTTAATAGGTTGCGCATTTTTATTATTATTGGTTGAATGTCGAGCGTTCTGATTTTGGTCCTACGATCAACATAATATGATAATAATAATCGTTAATTCGTATTTTTAGGGCACTCCGCTTTGTCAGGTGTACCACTTGGACGACCCAGCCAAATTATACGATGATATGATGAACCTACTCCTTTCCGTTTGTAATCATGGTGTAATTCATGGAGATTTCAATGAATTCAATATTTTATTAGATAAAGATAATAATCCCGTCTTAATCGATTTTCCTCAAATGGTTTCTACTTCACATCGTAATGCCGAAATGTATTTTAATCGAGATGTCAAATGCGTACGTGACTTCTTTAAGAAACGGTTTGCTTATGAGTCAGAGCTTTATCCAACATTTAGTGATATCGAGTAAGTTACAATGCCTTCATTCCAAACTTTATTATGAAAGTCATGCATTTCTTCTTTAGCACATACTTGACCTCAGCTTGCACATGCTCTTCTCAAGGCTTGTCGTGAATTTCATTCACAATACACTCTTTGAAGTAAACGTGTGCGAAATTAAAAGCTGGAAATTAGCATTTCTGATTCGTACATAATTAGAAGTGTCAGTCCCCATGCTTACACAAAATTAAAATTCCTAACATTAATTAAGGAATAAGTCAAACCAATTCATGATTACGCTGGCGATATCGTTGGAGCGTCGTTCTATCAAGTCTATCTCATTGGAAATAGGTGTACAACATTTTTCATTTGTTCTTGTTCTAGACGAGAGGATTCTCTTGACGTTGAAGTGTCTGCGAGCGGGTTTACCAAAGAAATGGAATCGGATCTGGATGAAGAAATAAATACAGAAGGAAAGGATTCCGAAGTAGACGATGAAGAATCGGAGGAAGAATCATGTTCTCAATCTGAAAAGGAAGACAATGAGTCAGAAACGGAAAATACAGAAAGCTGTGATAAATTACCACCTTTAGATACAGACAGCATAGACAATGTGCAAGTCTCTAGTTTGCAAAATGAAGTAATTAATTCCATGATAGAAATGAATTTAGAACAACCGAAAGAATCCGAAGAAGACAACGACGATAAAGATAGCGTGAGTGGTTTCAGTTGTATGAGTCGATTTAGTCACTCCACTGCAGCAACCATCGCACCAGAAGTAATAAAAAATCGCATTAAAAAGACCTTTATAAAATCCGATAAATTAAATGCTAAGAAGCGAATTCGTGCTAAAGGTGAGGCTAGTGCGACGACACGAAGTAGGAGAGAAAATATGGACAACATCAAAACCAGTCAAGGTTTCTGGGGGTAGAACCGAGTAGATCTCACGTACACTGCTACTACTCGTGCTGACTGAAGCCGTATTTATATTCTCCCTATGTATCTCGTTGTCTCATTCAATTCGTTGCATTACTTCGTACAAAATATATCTCGCCCGTATTTCATAGACTTACTACTCATTCATCCATGTATTATTTTCTACTCACATCCGAGAATAAAACGCAGAATTGTTTTTGTTTTTACTGTGCAGCGTTGCCTTTCAATTTATTTACAATTGTAATGTACGCACCATTACCGTGCCATTTGAAATGAATTGATCGAAGTATTTATGCTTAAATTGGCCTATTCTGCTCTTGACGTTCGCTTCACGTTCAATTTATTTAACTTCTCCGTCGGGCTCCGAGCATAGTCGTAAGATTATAAATAAATCCACACGAACAAGAGTATTTATCTCGAATTTCCTAAGCCAGTATACAGTTTAATTACTTCGATTGGATAACGTCAACACAGATGAGAGACTGAGGTAAAAGTTGTGACCTAAAATCACTCCTGAACTCCTGACGTTATTTGTATTTGCTGAATAATGTTCACACACACATTCATGCAGAGCTGAATCCATCAATGCATCCCTGCGAATACATCAATGGAATGAAAAGTACTGCATGACAAGAAATGAGGTAAATAAATGTAGATGTTCGATTACCCTGCATGCATCCACCCATTAATAGGATGCTAAAATTTAAAGTTTGAATTGTTTCGATGAAATAAATCATTTCAACCGTATACTCTTGCTCTCCTTTGCTTTTTTGCTTGTCCTGGAAATAGGATGGAAGTAGTCGTTGGCGAAATTGCTTCCTCTAATAATTGACAGGGAACGCAATCCTGGTGTGGTACTATTATCTCATTATAGTCCTTCCACTGCTGCAAAATATCTTATTGCATGCCTCTAATTATACCTGGGAAATATTCAACGTGAGAAACAAGTCTCGTCAGAATTTTTATGGACTTTTAATGCCATTATTGTAAACGATGTTATGCTATGTTGTGTTGGTTTAATTGCCACGCGCTTTCAGATTATTAAATATACAGGAGGACAGAAAGAAGGAGGTATGCCCGGAGTATGAGTACGGAACGGAGTACGGTATACATTGCTCAATCCAGTATGTATGAAGTCCAATTCTAATCCATTGGAACCACATCGGCGTACCTCTGTGTTACATATATATGTGTATATATATGTGCAAAATACAAATACTACTCAACTACTCATTACTACTCAACTGCTCTCTTTGTGTTTGTTTGAACTATATTTTGATACAACATTTTAAGGCACGTGTACATTTAATTATAGGTCTTATATATAGTCTTTCTACTTCTGGCCTGGCCTAGTCTCAGTCCGTCCAAAAAAATTAACTCTGCTGGGATGTTCTGTACTTGTCTCAACAGTGTGTAGTATGCATTTACTCATCATGTAGGTAGGTACCATTATGTACTTCGGTTTCTATGGTTATTATTCGTCCTGGTGCACTGGTGCCTCTGCGTGGTACTTGGCGCACAGGTATTATTAATATCGTCGTTTAAGAAGCAAAGTGGGGCATAGGTGGGCGCTTTTCCATTATTCAGAACTGGATATGCCCCACTTTGCTTCTTACACGACGATATGTCGCTCGTCGGTGTTGGTGAAGTTGGTGTTGTGTTGGATGGAGGTATTGGTATAACCCTAGAAGCTTTTTGTGTTACTGTTTGTCAAGCGAGTGTACTGAGGAAGCCCGTGCCAAAATAGTACATCGTTAATCGCTCATAGCTTAATGCATGCTGTTAGTATGCAGTATACAATGCCTGCAAGCACAAAGTGGCAAGTGGATGTCTTCCCGGAAGGTGCAAGTCACGATTCCTGCAATTTTGTCCAAGCCGAAGCGAACTTTGCGATCTCCTCGGTTGGCACTTATTCCTCGTTGGATTTTAGGGAAGTTTCACTCGTCCCAGTTTGCATCTTCACTCGCTTAGTTGTTTACAGTCTGGATATATACGGTTTGTGTTCTGTTTGTGAGTAAACGGTGGAAAAAGGAAAACGAACCAGCCACGGCAAGGCAAGGCAGCCACCTGAGCTCGCAGTCGCTCTATAATTCACAGTTCCATAGGTTGTGCTCAAGCTGTCTTGTTTTTGCTCTTCGTTCAAATCCCACATTTTCATCTTGCGCAATTTACCGGCAAAAATCCTCAATCGTATCTCATTCTTCTCCCTTGGATATTTACAAAGGTAATCAGTCAACTCACTTTCATTTAATCCACTCTTTCATTAAAATTAGTATTAGTTGCAGCATTACAACATAATCATAAATTCGAAAAAATACATAAATCATACACCTTGACATTTATTACTAGTAGTTATACGTCATAAGTTGACATGCATACTCTTGGACTAGGAGTTCATAATGCCTTTGTGCTTTTGAAATTAAATTTGTTCATTGTTTCACACACATGAACTCCTTTTAATGTTATAGTCAGTTATCGTAAACTACGAATAATTATATCTTCAATTTCAATCTTATTGATTGTCAATTGTGTGCTATAAATAGAATAATTGTTGGGAACTGAACTGACATCATGAGCATTCACTATACATTATAGGTACATTATACTCGATCGAGTCTGCCTAATAATTCGGAGATTTAGTTGAGTTTACAATGTTGGGTTGTCTTGTCAGTGTCAATTCTAATTTAATGCAATTTCGCAATGTTGATAACAAGCTAGCGAGAATGTTGAGTATTGAAGTTGAGAGTGTGTTGCACACTCGTAATACTCCAAGCGTAGTCTTATTAGAATCCCAATCCCAAAATCCCAACCCGATGCAACTATGTGGTAGTGGTGTATTATAGTTTATAGTACACTGTTTTGCTAGCAGAGTTTAGTTGCAACTTCTAACGAAGGGAATAATAGAGATTATGCAGGCTGGGATAAATGATAAATCAAGGTGATATTTATGTACGAAATGCAAAACCAAGCGTTCTCTCGAGTCTGCCTTCTGCCTGCCTTGACTCGTAATGTAATGTTTGCAAAAGATCCGCCAGGCCAGAGATGTAAAGTTTACAACTTGTACTCCAACTACAGCCTACACAACCGGCTTATGGCTCCGGCTTCAACATCCAATATCGGCTTCAGTTCAGTTACAGGCTTTACGTTTAGTTTACACTACACGTAGAAAATAGTTTTGTTTTTTGCAAAAATAGAAGTCGAATTTGGCATCTGCTGCATGCTGGTTGTGGAGTTGTAGTTCGTAGTTGTACTTGTTTCTCCTCTACCCAGCACCAGTAAGTACTAGGTATCCATAATAATCCTCATGCAGCGTGTAGGAAAGTGGAAAAAGACTGAAGAAGTACAGAACAGTCATATGGAAAATATGGATGAGTTAGATCTAACATTGTGTGGAATTGTATACATTTTCCAAGGAGTTCCTACATAATCCCTACGTATCTTATATATAGCATTTAATGTTTAATGTTATTTTCATTTCGCTGAGAATTTACTTAGGGAAACCTTGAACCTTGTGCGAGAGAGTGAATTGATAGATAGAGTAGTATGTACCATTCACCCATGCGACTGGGGGTACAGAGTACAGATAATGGAGCAATACACAGAGACAGAGGCACGAAGTAAGACTCGTTTGTGGCTGGAGAGTCGAGAGTCTCGGCTATTTTTTCAACGTTGAAAATACTATCAAGAATTATATCGCGTTGGATGTTGATGTTGGATTTGGATCGTGTAAGCGCAAGTATGTGTGATGGAGTCGTAGACTTGCACTTATACAACTGTTGTATATTATTGTACAATTATACAATATGGAATATTGTTAGATTTGAGTATGAGTTGAGGCACAAGCAAGCAAGCCACCAGCACAACAACCACATCAAGCCAAGTAAAATGTGCATACCCCATTACTACATACATACCTAGCTGGATATCTGAATGTGTACTGCTGGTAGTACTGGTAGGTGTTTGCGCTGTCATAATAATGAACGC